>CM021105.1:249689220-249808882 GCA_007115665.2 Sequoiadendron giganteum
TTGTGGGCTTATCACATGAGTTTTTGCACGATGATGAGAATGATGCCCTATAACCTCATGTATGGCACTGAAGATATCATGCCTTTAGAGTTGGAAATCCCATCTTTGTGGGTTTCCCTTAGGGGGTGATTGACAATGAAACCTATCGAGTTAACCATTTGCATCAGCTTGAGATGCTCAAGGAATGCTGTTTATAGGCCCTCAATCATCTTAAAGCTTATCAACAGTCGCCATCTAGACAATATAATCAATGTGTGCTACCTAGGACCTTCAAGCTAGGAGACCTGGTTCTATATGAAAATTGGTGGAATGTAAATGCGCCACCTTATCGAAAAGGGAAATTTAGTCCTAACTAGCTAGGTCCTTACATCATGGTTTTTGTATATGGTTCAGGTGCCTATGGATTATCATCTATGGATGAAACACCTTTAAAAAATCCTGCCAATGCAATGTGTCTTCATCGATACTATGCATAGTGTCCTAATGTGCCATGTATGTGGTGTTCTCCCCAAAAGGTAGTAATACTACATATATTAGCATTCACTCACTTTCACATGAGTGGCTATTGAATATATGTCTATAAATAATATCTACAAATATGTATGTATAAGTACATCTGACTACAAAAGTGATATTCAAAATAGGGGTCCTATTCCTGAGGCATGTGGCTCCTCGAGCCCTCTAGCTCTAGTAGTCACTCTGGTGCTCTAGGAGGAGGCGGCTTGGTGGTCTGTGATCAAGATTGATGTGAACATGATGCAAATAGACCCACCCATATCCCTCTAACCTCCCCCTATAGCGAAAAAATTTCCATCTTTGGTCAGATAAGCTCCTACTGCAATCGCTGGACATCTACTGGGATCACGACTGTCGGCTATGCATCAAGCTCATCAATGTGGCTCTAGAGAGTGTCATGCACCACCTCAATAGCATTAGATCTCCTCAATACCGCATCTCACTTGGTGAGCACCATTCATAGCTCCCTCGACAACTAATCTCACTGACCCCTGGTGGCTATTAGCTCTGCAGTCAGCTACACCACCTTTGCACCCCGCTCCTTGTAAGTAGTCCATAGATGTGCTACCGGATCAAAAGTAGTGGCATGCCTCCACACTAAAATAGGTTGGTAAGCCTCTAGGACCATCCCCTGTATCGGTACAATAGGGGCCACCTCTAAAATACATTGAGCTATAATCTTAGCCCATCCTTTTTCATCCTCTGCAATCACAAAGAGAAAGAAGGAGATTCGTATCACATGGCATGTGTATATAAATAAAAAAAGGTGTAAAAAAAAATACAAAAAGCATGAAAGAAACAATAATGCACTATTTATACTTGGATCCCCTGGCTACCATGTGGGATCAAGGTGTGGATCAACATTGGGGCCTGCACCACCGGTATCGGTGGCCACCCCAGGAGAAGCTAGTGTTGCTGCTACTAGGATAGTGGATGCTACCAGCGTTGATGAAATAGGGGTAGTTCGGGGGGAGCTGATCTCCTCCATCATCGTGGCCTCATGGGAATTTCCTCCTACTCCTCCTATATCGGCTTCTCCTCCTCCTCTACAATGCTCTACTGGAAGCCTCTCCTCTTTCCCTGTGGAGGCAAGTGGGGCTCGTCCTCCTGCAGACCCGAGACCCCTCATGGAGAACCCTCACCGAATACTGGAGTAGGATGATGCCTCTCCCACCACCACGTGTAATCCGCTGCTACCCCAACATTATCCACCACCTCCATGGCTAGTAGATCATGGTCGGGCTCATCATCATCCAAAAAGATGATGTCTATATTAAAGGGGTGAGGGTGATCACCTACCCTTGCTGCACTGCGGTGTGCCTTGGTGCATGTAGGCACGTCGGGTGGTATGATCTATACACGACCATGTTGTCGCATAACGCGACTCTAGTAATACAGTACAATAATATAGTCGAGGTGACCCACTAGAAAACAATCCTGCTATAGGTTCCTAAGGAACCTGCTATCATCGACCCACCTAAAATAGTGGTGGGGTCTCCAATGAACCTATCCTATGATGATAGTATTGAACTATAGCCTCCAAAATTGTGCATCCCTAAAATGCCACTAGCCTATCATATCGTACTAGTGGGCCATCAGGACATCATACAACCATTGTTGGGGAAAACTAACAGATTGGGTGCACATGATGTGGGTGAATTCCCACACCTGCAAAAGTGTGCATGCAGTAAGAGTACGGTACTCATAGTGAACGTATCATCCAAGCTCCTAGTAGAGGTGCACTAGCATGTTGCGTGCCCGGGAAAAAAAATTCATGTGCTCGACCATGTCCCTAATAATTAGGATGAGGCCCCCATGTAGATGTCAGCCTCACCCATCTATAGTGATCCAAAAATAAATTGTCACCACCATCACCTGGCATAGTAGAAACACTATCATCCTCACCTGGTCATACTAGTGCATGTATATGTGACCAATGTTGTCACCGCCATCGGTCTACCCTCTGAAGTACCGAACATCTTTGTTGCACTCCTACACTAATAAGGTGTCATCTAAGGCCATCTAAAATCCACAAATGGGGAGCCCCAGGATCTGATAGACATCCTTAAGGGTGATGGTCATCTCTCCACTAGGTAATTGGAAAGACAAGGTGGTAGCATCACACCGCTCTATCAGAGCAGTGTGCATCCTATCATTGTATCGCATCTTTAGCATAGTGAATACATGCCAGAGACTAACTCACTCCAAATGTTTGACCTCATTTGGTGATAAGAAGTCTCTCTACTCATGGATGATGGAAAATTCTCACCCTCTAGGATGCCCCCAAATCTTTGGATAATCTTGCAAAAAAAAAAAATTAAGTCAAAAACCTGATCATGATAAGAAAACATATGAAAGGACATATGCACACCACATAGACGTTTGCATGAGATGCTTGCATCCCAGACCATATGCTAACACATCCTCGGGATGACAACATGGACCTAGGATCCCAATGCACATCCTAGATGACAGCACAAAAAGAGGACATAGGTGCACATTTTGGATGCCTGCACACCTCAAAGCATGAAAAAACCCCAAAAAATCAGCAAAAAGGGACAAAGATTGAGACTAAGAAGCCTACCTGGTCAACCTCGTGACCCACAGTGATGTCATCACATAGTTGGTCTAGCCTTGGTGACTCATACTCTCTCCTACTCACCATTTTCCTAACTTTTCTCTCACAAAAGTCAAGAATCTGCTCATAGTGAACAGTGAAAATGACCCTTCTAGGGGTCCACTTGGGTAGATTAGGCCCCATTGGGTGCCCATTTCTCCTAGAATTTGTGGCCCCCCAATTTCTCCTGACTTTACCCCACCATGCTAGGGGTAAACTTAGGAGTGGGCATATAGTCACCTCTTGATCATTTTTTCTCCTCCGAATCAACAACTTTTTCTTGATCATTCTTCTATCCATGGTAGTTTCTTCCAATATTTTGAAACCGACTCAAAATTTTAGTTTTACAGGATACATTTTCGAATAGTTTTCCATGATTATTATGTTGTTGATCATTTAGATCATGAGTTGGGGGCATCCTTGATACTAGTTAGCTCAACCTCGGTGACCTCTATGATCTTGGTTCTTGGCACACATTTTCTTAAAATCCTAAATACAGGTGAAATTTTCTTCACTAATTTAGTGAGGTTGATTTTTTTCCAAAATCTAGCCCACTAAAGTGGGGGTAAAATGTAATGTCATAGAATTGCACCTAAGGAAAATTCCACATTTTTGCATCTTGCCTAGCATTTATGACACCTTTGGAGCATTAATGAAAAAATCCCATGAGATAGAATTTCATGATTTTGGCTTCATGCAGACACATGGTGAAATGGTAGAAGCCCAACAAGGTGTTTCCCAAAAATCTAGGAATTGGATGACTGCATGACATGCAACCATCTATGTGGTGTGCTAGCATCTTAGTGGTTTTCTGAGTTTGAAACAATGAATCTAGAACCCTTACCCTTGCAACACACATCCTGGTGGTTAGGTCTTGAGTGAAATGTCTTTGTGTTGCCCTTGCATGCATTAAAAAATCCTTTTGGCCCTCATTTTGGGGTTGGAAGCTATCAATTCAAGCATTTTCACCACTTTCTCTAGTCTTGGGTAAGTTATCTCCTTGAGTAGCAACACTTTCACTAGCAAAGCCATGCCAGACTGAGGTCCCCCCAATAGCTACCAGATCTCTAGTAGCTATCAACTCCCGAGCAAGCACATTGTGCTATGCTTATGTGCTCCAGAAGAGGGTCTTGACCCATGGTTAATGCTCTCTCTCTTTATCACTCCTTCCTATGAGTTCATTTACTACTTTTTCATGTGGGCTCTACTTTGAAGCAAGTTCTGTTTTCACCACATGCTTTGTTATTTTTTTTACACTCTCTACCAAGCTTGGTTGTCCATGGAGGTGGCAACACCAATACACGAGTCTAACTCAGGTAGGCCCCTATACAACCCTAAACTTTTCCCCTTGATCTTTTGTGTGCAAGTTATGAATGGAATATTTGAATAAAGATTTAGATGAATGAAGGTGATCTTGTTTCATGTTATCTTACATTCTCCTCTAAGTCTTAGCTTTTTGCTGATTGCTTGATTCATCACATCTTTTGGTCCGAGTCAAAAATTAAGACTCCATTTCATCTGCCTAAGCTCCTAACGTCTTTGCAACTTAGGATTCCAATGCATCTTGTGGATGACAATGTGTCATGCTGGCATCCTAGAACTATGCTAACATCTTTTGGCCAAGAGCTCTTCTACTGGATATTGGAACTTAGAAGCCTTGCTCTTTCGGATCCTGAACCTACTTTCTCACTTCTCTTCATGATTTCATTGATCCATATAGTTTGAGCTATATAAGGGATGTTCATTCCCTAGTGATATCTTGAGAAAAAAGAGACCTATGTGTAGTGAATCCCTCTTATATCACAGAACATAACAAATTTTTCATTCATCATTTCCCTCCATTATATTTAATTTCAAGGTTTAATTACCAACAAAGGATTTGACCAAGGAAAACCCCCATTTACTAATAATCAATAATTTTTTTCTTCTCTTGTATTCTTGTGATTGCAGATTTAGGTTGAAGACTTCAAGATTATTTGGAGTGTAAAGTTGCAATGTTGCAAAGTTCCATAACAAAGTTATCATCTTCACAGAAACTCACCTATAGGTAAAATCTAGAAGTTTCAAAATATGAGATCTAAGAGGAAGCAAGTGGAGACCTAAGAGCTTAGGACCACATTCAGAGTTTTCAAAAATACAAAAGGGGACTAATACGCCACCTAGGGAATCTTAGTCCTCTCATGGGTATTTTTTAGAGATTCTTTGAGATTTTGTTGCATGATCTGAAGATTTTACATTTTCCCCAAAAAATAGTAGCAGGACTAAGACAACAATAAGGGATTATTTGTCTGCCCTAGCATATTTGGATAGCTTCTTTGCATTTCTGAAATCTTTGTTACATCTCCATACTTCCTAGGTACACATATCCTATCTTGTTGTTGCATAATTTCATCATTTGCATCCCTTATTTAGCTTGCATAAATATGTTTTTTAGGTGATGTTTATTTGTCTTTCCCAAGAATTTGTTTGGAGGTGAACCCCTAAAATCTAAAATAACCCCCTTCCTAGGTCCTTCTAATTCCAAATTGACTCACCTTGTGAGGTTGATAGTCAATCCAATTAGGTTTCTTAGGACATTATTGAATGACCGAGACAAATGAGGTGAACATCCATCATCCATATTTTTTGATAGTTCATTTTGGTGAACCCTACCATGTTGAACATTCATCTTCTAATTTGGAGTCCATAAAAGTCTTAGATCGTGATTGTATTCATTGCATCTTGCATTATTGAAAGTGCATCCAAGGTTTCTTGCATATTGCATTAGTGAAATTGTATCTATGGTTTCTCATATTTGCATTAATGAAAGTGCATATAAGTGGCATTTTTACTTTCTTGCATCATTTCATTTCATTGAAAAACTAAAAAGTGCATTGTTAATCATCCCAATTGTATATAGAAACATTGTTATTGCATTGAAAATTGAAAAAACTACAGTCAACTTTACATTCAGTTGCTTGCTATTAGTTACTTTTCCTTGCATCCATTTGTGTAGCTTTCTATTTCCAAAAATTAGATCCTTGAATAAGAAACCTTTAAACATTGTAGAAAACTCATAATTTTCTATTTTTCTAACAAAAACCTCTGCTAGGACTTAAATTCCCTTCTTGGCATATTAGTCCCTCTCAGGGATTTTGGCTCAAAAGAATGTCTATAATATTTTTTTTCTTTCAATCCATAGAACTTTAGAACTTAACCAGTAGGACCAAGACACCTTTATTGGAATCTTAATCCACTGTTGAATTTGACTTTGCAATTTTCAGGGTTTGAAATTTCTTTTTTGTGCTTCTCTTGGTTATTTTCAATTTTCTATTTTAGTTTACAGAATTATTGTTGTACCAATTTCTTTCATTTCAAGTGTAATTGAAAGCATAGGAGATTGTGTTCATTTCACTTTCCTTAGTTTATCCCTTGTATGAGTTTTACTACTTGGTGTTCCACTACTAATACCATGGTTAGACGAAATGTGAGACTCAACGAATCCAACGATAAACACTCATTGTGGATCTTGGGTTATCAAGCTCTCTTACTCCTAGTGTTGGTACTAGTTCACTAGGTATAGATCCTACCTTTGATACCTCTTTTCCATGCTTACCTTACCCACAAATGCTATGTGAAGTGATCAAGCAATGATTGACCATATTCCTCAAGAAAACATAATAAAAATGAATGAAGACCTAGCCAATTTACAAGATAGTGTGAGTACTGAAAACATTTCCAACACTATTATACCTCCCATAGATAGTATTCACCGCATGATGGAATGTGATGAAGGACTGGAAGTTTTATGTAACATAGCTCAAATATTTGGAAAAAATCTTCCTCCCACCACTAATGGTGCTCAAGCCCAAGGAGGAAATCAAGCTCCTCCCCCTTCAACCATAGCATCCATTCCCACCTATACAACTCCTCAAGTGACCACAATGATGCAACAAACTAGCAATACCCTTCCTACCTCACATATTTCCACTAATGCTTCTTATACCTATGTGGCCTCTAATCTCATACCTCCTCCCATAATAAATCCATTCACGTATCCTTCCAACACATACAAACCACCACCATATTCACCTCTGTCTCAAACCACAAGCAATGACCCTATCATTAACCACCTCTTAAAAATTCTTTCATACATTCAATGTCAAGTCTCTAGACTATAAATCAAAATTAAAATGGTTCACCTTCATACTATGTTAAAAGAAACCTATTCTCCTTGGAGATATTGAGAACTCTAGTGCCACAAGGTATAAACATCCCTAGATTTGAGAAATATGGAGGAAAGGGAGATCTTGTTAATCATGTAAATTCCTTTAATGCTTTATGTAGTGGCTTTATCCTTGAGAAAAAACTTTTTGGCTAAGCTCTTTCCTCGATCCTTGAAAGATGTTTCCTTGGATTGGTTTTCTGCATTAGTGAATAACTCAATTCGTTCATTCAATTAACTTGTTGAATCCTTTATTAACTATTTCCAAGAGCGTATGGTTCCTGAAATGATATTAGTTGATTTAATGAGATGTAAGAAAATGAGGGTGAAAAGGTCACCAAACTTATTTCATGTTACTAATCACTTTATTTCCAAATCAATGTGAATGTTCCTAATTCTCACCTTTGAAAGATGTTCATAAAAAATTTACAAAGAAAAATATGAGACAAGTTTACGATGATGAAATTCCCTTCCTCCATGAACCTATGCACTAGCCTTCGTGATTATCAAAATTATGTAGGAAGTAGTGAATTGAAAAAACTTCTACCCATCTTGAATAGTATGAATCCTCAAATAAAAACACCTACCCTCCTTTTCAAAGACAAAATAAAAGTTTCCTTCAATTAAATCCTACCTCCTAACCCACCCAACAATTTTGTACCCAAGTATTTTCTATCAAAAAGAGTAATCCTTATGTATTTGGCGATCCACAAAGATAAATCTCACCTTTACTAGAAACCCTTGATAATATCATGACTCAACTATTAAACAAGAATATACTTACCTTACCTCTCATTCAACCTCTTGAAATTAGAAAACCATTACCTTTGAGCTTTAGACACAATACCTATTGTTCTTATCACCAACAAAAGGGACATGATACAAAACAATGTAAGTGTCTTAAACATTTTGTGCAAGACCTCATTGATTCTAATCATATTCAAATTGAAGGTGTGAATGACAAGGGTAATAAGTCAGTATCTCCTCTAAATCAAAACTTGAAAATCTTTACCAATCCCATGCCTAACCACAATATTTCATTTGTTAAGGCTAGTGAAACTAAGCTTGATATGATGAACACTGACATGGTTGATGATAACATGAGCAATAACCCTATTGATAATAACAAACAAAATCATATGGATATTGATGACCAAAGTCATATTAGTACAATGATTGGAGTGATTGACATCAAGCCTTGTAGACAAAAAACTATAATGCCTACTAATATTAATTTCTCTTCAAAAGAAACAATCGAACATGCACCTAATGGTCCTCTTTACATAGCTTACATAATCAATAACAAGTGCACTCCTTGGATTTTAATTGATCCTATCTACAGAGAGAATTTGATTAAAAAAGAACTCATATATGTGCATGAACTTACTTAAGATAGATCTGATAAACCTAAAGCATGGATTAAAATGCATGATGGTTTTTCTCGTGCTACAATGGTATTGATCACACTCCCTTTACAAGTAGGACCTAAGAAATCAAATGTATCATTCTCTATCATCTCTAATTTGGACCAGTTTCATGTGAATTTAGGATACAAATGGCTTCACTCCATGAATGTGGTCCCATCAATTGTCCATAAGTTCTTAAAGTTTCTAGTTAGCAATGAAATATTCACTATGAACCATAACATGGATTTATCACTCTGTCTTCCCATGGAAAATTTTCCTTAGACTATTTCTAGCCTAAGCCCATGAAACCTATAAGACCCCATGAGGACTTCCTTTTCCTATCCTCCCAGAAGTTCAAAGAAAAATGCAAAGCCAGGTTATCCCTTGAAATTTTTCCTCCACCCATGATTGAACCTCCACCCCTTCAAGAAAACAATAATGAGCTTAAAAACCTTCCATCTAACCAATACCCAACCATTGAAAATCCCTTGCCTATTTCCTACAAAATACCAAGAGAAAACCAAACAAGTCCTAATCCACCTCCTAAGAAAATTTATAAAGCCAATGAAAAAGTGGTTGAACAACCTTCGATGGCTTCTTCCATTCTTCCCTTACAATAATAAAAGAAACCTATGGTTTGTAAGGAAACTCAGGTGCGGAAACAGCTTCCTACACTAATCTCTTAAGGAAAGTATGGTGCAAATTCGTTTTAAACCCTTACAATTTCAGATTCGTTAATCTACTTAACAAAGATATTGCAGCAATATACCATACATACAGAAAATGAAGAATGACACAATGATTTACCCTGGGGAAAACCTTTCGGTAAAAAACCCCAGCACTCCAAAACCTGCACAATGTATTATCTTCAACACAACGGTTACAACACACTTGCAATGCAAGTTCTTTCAGGAGATTTCCAACTCTTGAAGACAAAATGCGGCAGCATGAAAAAACGTTCCAACAATACACTCACATCACAAATCTTCGCAACCCTAAAAAATGCTTATATCATGCGCTTCCCTTTTAGGGCAACTTCCGAAGATAACTGTATTAGGGTTTTACCATTCTCCGAGAAAATAGGAACTCGAAAATTTTTTTCGGGGCGATGCCCCGAACCCCACTATCGTGGAAGAGTGTACAGTACTCAACTTTATCAATTGCCACATGTCTTCACCTGTCATTGAATCTTCCAGACATAGCTCTTACGTGTCATAGGAATCCGTCATAACCGTTTCAGCCATGATCTCCTTACACACAATTCAAGATGCCGACACATTAAGTGGAGTGACACATCAACATGCAAACTAGACATGTACACTCACACTTAATTACATTATTTGCAAGAAATACATTTTACAAAACAAATAATAAGAATAGGAATTATCCAAGGTTGAGACACCTTATTCCTAACATTCTCCCACTTGTCGAACACCTTGTAAGAGCAATAGGAACATAACAGGAATTAACCGCTATAGGCCAAAAGGCCCATAGACTCCAAACACCATCTGAACTTCACAGTGCCCACTGGTTTCGTTAATGCATCTGCAACATTCTTCACAGTATCTACCTTCTCCAAATTTATCTTTCCATCTTCCACCATATCTCTCACAAAGTGAAACTGCACATCAATGTGCTTCGTTCTGGCATGGAAAGTTGGATTCTTCGCAAGGCAAATAGCACTCTGACTGTCACACCAAATAGTAATCTGTTCTGCATCAACACCAACATCAGAACACAATCTCCTAAGCCAAATGGCTTCCTTACAAGCATGAGTAGCAGCCATGTACTCAGCTTCTGTAGTGGACAAAGCAACCACAGGTTGTCGCTTACTCATCCAACTGATGGCACCACCAAACATAGTGAAAACATAAGCACTGGTGGATCTCCTGCTGTTAATATCACCTGCCCAATCTGAATCCACAAATCCACGAATACAAACTGAATGTGGAGATCCAGAAGAGTTACCATGGTAACATATGGAGTAATCTGATGTACCCCTCAAATATCTGAATACTCGCTTAACTGCATCCCAATGTACCCGTCCAGGGTTAGCCATAAACCGGCTTAGGACTCCCACTGCTTGGGCAATGTCTGGTCTAGTACAGACCATAGCATACATAAGACTGCCAACTGCACTAGCATAAGGTACTCTACTCATGTCCTCCACCTCACTAGGAGATTTTGGACAATCATCTACAGATAACTTTGTTCCCATTGAAACAGGAACACATAGTGGTCTACAATCTGCCATGCTGAACCTGTCCAACACAGACTTCACATACTTACTCTGACTCAACCAGAGTTTTCTGTTAGACCTGTCTCTACTGATTTCCATACCCAAGATGTACCTTGCTGCCCCAAGATCTTTCATCTCAAACTGTGCTGACAACTGAGATTTAAAATCAGAAATCATACCCTTACCCTTCCCAAACAGCAACATATCATCAACATATAATGCAACAATAAGAAGGCGATCATTTTCAACTCTGAAATAAACACAATGATCTGATTTCGATCTTACAAATCCAATTGACAACACAAAGGCATCAAACTTAAGGTACCACATCCTAGGAGATTGCTTCAAACCATATAGAGATTTCTTTAATCTGCAAACTAAGGATTCATTACCTTTAACAATGTAGTGCTCAGGCTGTGACATATAAATCTCTTCCTCCAAATCACCATGAAGGAAAGCTGTCTTCACATCCATCTGTTCTATCTCTAAATCATATGATGCAGCAAGAGATAACAAAAATCTAATGGATGTCAACTTTGCAACAGGAGAGAATATTTCACCATAATCTATTCCCTCTACCTGTGAATACCCCTTTGCAACCAATCTAGCTTTGTACCTTTCAACACTGCCATCTGCACAGAATTTCTTCTTGAACACCCATTTACAGCCAACAGATTTTCTCCCTTTAGGCAAAGGTACAAGGTCCCAAGTTTTGTTTTTCTCCAATGAAGCCATCTCATCATCCATAGCCTCAATCCAGGAACCTGCATCTTCCATGCCCAAAGCCTCTTTCACAGATCTAGGCTCATCAGTGTTAGTAATCAAAGCAAAAGCACAACTGGAATCTAACATAGAATAACCAAACCTTTCTGGTTGCTTTCTTTCTCTCATGGATCTCCTCAAGGGCTGAGGTTGAGGTTGTTCTTCCTCTTCTTCCGAACTATCAGAGCTGCTAGAGCTCTCCTCATCATTAGACCCAACATGGTCTCTCTGTTCAGTCTTCTCAGGGGTAGGAGGAAACTGAACAACATCTTTTTCCTTTTCTTTTTCATCTGGTTGTAGCACAATAGGAGAAGATGTTAGCTCTCTGAAAATAACATTTCTACTATACAGCACCTTACTAGTCATAGGATTCCAAAGCTTGTATCCTTTCACACCAACACTGTATCCGATGAAAATACATTTGACAGCTTTGTTTTCCAACTTAGATCTTTTCTCCTTTGGAACATGTGCATAAGCTTCACAACCAAAAACACGAAGATGTCTAATTGAAGGCTTCTTACCAGACCACACCTCCATGGGTGTCTTACCAACAAGAGCTGATGTAGGAGATCTGTTAACCAGATAGCAAGCAGTGGCAACAGCTTCGGCCCAAAATTTTTGTTCTAGGCCAGCTCCACTAAGCATACTCCTAGCCTTCTCCATCAGTGTCCTGTTCATTCTCTCTGCAACTCCATTTTGCTGCGGGGTGTAAGGAGTTGTCTTATGTCTCTCGATTCCTCGTTCTTTACAGAACTGTTCAAACTCTGTGGAACAAAACTCACCACCATTATCAGTTCTCACACACTTGATTCTTTTACCAGTCTGATTCTCCACGAGAGCCTTAAATTCCTTGAACCGACTGAAAACCTGTGTCTTACTTTTTAGGAAATATATCCAAGTCCTTCTACTGTAATCATCTATAAAAGATACAAAATATACAGAACTGGAGATAGAAGGAACTTTTACAGGACCAAAAACATCAGAATGAATAAGATCCAAAAGTCCAGAAGACTTGTGAGAACTAGAGTAGAACTGAACACGATTTTGCTTACCATAAACACAGTGTTCACAGAAATCGAATTCGAGATTACAATCATTTAGCCCCTCAACGAGATTTTTAGTTTTCAAGGTCCTAAGACCCTTCTCACCAATGTGGCCAAATCTCATATGCCACAACATTGTCTTTTCTGCAGGAAGCTTGCCTTCCAAAGTGTTTACACCCTTAGGCACACTTACTGCACTGCCATCGGAACCCATTGCCACAATCTTCTTTACTGCTCGTTCAGATGGTGGGGATGAAGTGATAGCCGCTCTCTTCTTTGAAACAGAAGAACTATTGCATTGAGCAATGCATGCATCAAGCTGAAACAAAGTACCTCTCCTAGTACCTTTAGCGAGCACCATAGATCCTCTTATCATCTTGCATCCATCTTTCGAAAAAACAACTTGCACACCTACATCATTCAACATACTTACAGATAATAGGTTTCGTGCCAAACCCGGAATGTGCATAACTCCATTGATTCCCTTTACTCGTCCATCAGGAAATCTGATAGTGACCCTTCCGCGTCCAACTATCTTTAGGTGAGAATCATCACCCAAGTACACCTTTCCACCATCAAACTCTTCATATTTTGAGAACCAGTTTCGATGAGAGGTCATGTGAAAAGAAGCACCCGAGTCTACTAACCACACATCATCAGATGCATGGGCTGCCAAAGCTGCAATAAAAGCATCTCCATCTTCTTGAGATTTTTCAGAAGCTGAATCTGAGCCTTTCTTCTTCTTCTTCGGTTCTTTGCAGTCCCTCCGGAAGTGCCCAGATTTATCACAGTTCCAACATTTCGCCTTGGACTTTCCAGGAGTCTTAGAACTCCCACGGGATTTGGATCTGCCCTTCTTTGACTTATTGTCATTCTGCTTTCCTTTGTCGTTGGATCTCCCGCGAACAGCAAGGGCTTCCTTAGACGAATCCGAAGTCTTTCTTCGCATCTCCTCAGACAGCAGTGAAGACACCACATCATCCATATGGAATGTGACTATAGTACTTCCGAGAGCCATCACAAGATGGTCCCACGAATCCGGCAAGGAACAAAGCAGGGTCATACATCGATCCTCCTCCTCAATCTTGGCACCGGATGATGCCAACTGTGCAATCAATAAATTGAATGCATTGAGATGATCAGTTACGGATCCACCTTCCTCCATTCTTAAAGAATACAACTTCTTTCTCAGGAACAACTTATTCACCAGAGATTTGGCCTGATACACAGACCCAAGCCGTTTCCACAAAGAATTTGCAGTAGTCTCATCAAGAACATTCAGAAGAACGGCATCTGCTAGACAGAGTCTGATGAGACCCTTAGCCTTCCGATCCTTGATATCCCAATCCGCTTGAGGTATCGCTACAGGTTTCACATCAAGTGAAGTAGCCTCCCATAGATCGCGGTCTTCAAGCATGTCTTCCATCTTGAGTTTCCACAACTCGAAATTAGTGCCATTAAATTTCTCCACCTCCATTCTACTGTATGAGGAACTTGCCATCTCAATCTGCAAATAAGATTCAGAATGCTCTGCACAAAAAAACTCCCACTCAACTTGAGATTAGCTCAAAAAACCCTACCCAACAACTAGGATCAAAAGTTGATCAGGCTCTGATACCACTTGTAAGGAAACTCAGGTGCGGAAACAGCTTCCTACACTAATCTCTTAAGGAAAGTATGGTGCAAATTCGTTTTAAACCCTTACAATTTCAGATTCGTTAATCTACTTAACAAAGATATTGCAGCAATATACCATACATACAGAAAATGAAGAATGACACAATGATTTACCCTGGGGAAAACCTTTCGGTAAAAAACCCCAGCACTCCAAAACCTGCACAATGTATTATCTTCAACACAACGGTTACAACACACTTGCAATGCAAGTTCTTTCAGGAGATTTCCAACTCTTGAAGACAAAATGCGGCAGCATGAAAAAACGTTCCAACAATACACTCACATCACAAATCTTCGCAACCCTAAAAAACGCTTATATCATGCGCTTCCCTTTTAGGGCAACTTCCGAAGATAACTGTATTAGGGTTTTACCATTCTCCGAGAAAATAGGAACTCGAAAATTTTTTTCGGGGCGATGCCCCGAACCCCACTATCGTGGAAGAGTGTACAGTACTCAACTTTATCAATTGCCACATGTCTTCACCTGTCATTGAATCTTCCAGACATAGCTCTTACGTGTCATAGGAATCCGTCATAACCGTTTCAGCCATGATCTCCTTACACACAATTCAAGATGCCGACACATTAAGTGGAGTGACACATCAACATGCAAACTAGACATGTACACTCACACTTAATTACATTATTTGCAAGAAATACATTTTACAAAACAAATAATAAGAATAGGAATTATCCAAGGTTGAGACACCTTATTCCTAACATGGTTGAAAAACTCACTCCCACCCAAATGTATCTTGAAAATCATAATAAAATAAATAGAAATTCTTGAGAGAATAGGTGTAGATGTCGTGCTATTTCTCAAAATATAAACAAAGAAAATAACACTAAAAATCATAATCTGAATCTGATAGAATCAATAAATGATGACTCCCATATCTTATAAGAACAAATAGATCCAATGCCTCCAGCACAACAAGGACCAACACCTTCTATGGATGTTATCATGCATTTTCCTGTTGTGGTTAATTTGGATGATGATGAAGAAATAGCTAAAATTGATGAACAATTACATAATGAATTGAATTTATTATTTTCTTCTTCTATGAGCTTAGATGATAACAACTATGATGATCTTCCTAAATTGAGTGATGCACCACATGTTGAACTTGGTGATTCCCCTAGTACAACACTTGATGTGATCCTGCTTGCTAGTGATCTCCATTCTGCATATTCTAAACAAGATTGGGATGTAGATGACCTGCTGGATGGTTGATCTACATGTGCTTTGCTAGCCTTTTTTATTTTCTTTATTTTGTGTGATTGAATGTGCATATCATGATCCCCCATGATTTTTTCTTTGATTTTTCATCTCTTTGTGCATTCCTCTATTTGTACCTTCATTCTTGTATACATCATAAGCTCTTTTCCTTTTCATTTATCTCTTCTTTCATTTTCCTTTCAATCTTGTGTTTTCCTTTTTGGGATGACGCAAGGCGTCAACACACCCTATGTCTCTTCCATGTTGACCCAAATATTTTTCATTATCCTTTCTTTTCAATTTTCATGTTTGTCCTGCGTTTTCCTTTTGGGGATGATGCAAGGTGTCAAGACACCCTATGTCTCTTCCATATTGACCAAAAAGTTTTTTCTTTTTTTCCACTCTCTTTGTGTAATTATTCTAGTTCTATGTGTATTTGGGGAATGGTGATAGTTCTGAGCTCTCTAATATCATTGCAACAAAGATAGATGGTGACCTCGAATCCATAGATCCCTTATGTGTTTCTGGGGGGCAACCCTCTTTTTCTTTTCATTTTTCATCTACTTTAAAGTAAACCCTGACAACATGGTGTTTAGCAATTCCTTTAAAGTAGTGGCATATATTGGCATTATTTTGGCTGATTTCATTTACATTTGTTTTCCTTGTTCCTTGATGTGATTATATTATTTCATGCAATGTGTTTTCCTCTTTTTTATGATATTGGGAGTAATTTCATTCAAGAGAGTGATACATATTACCATATTACATTTCTCTTAGTGGTGATGTGACACACTATGTTCCCTAAGTTGTGAATATTTTATCCTTTGATTGGTCCTCTTTTGGAGACATTAGGAACAATGTCCCCTAAGATTAAGACCTCACATGAACCAGGAAAAATCCCTTTGAATGTCCCTCTTTCTTGTTGTGTTGCATCTTGTCCCTTATTAAAGTCATGGAGGTATGGATTTGATATGGCCCCTTGGGGCTCACCTAGTGAACAACTAGCTTCACTAGCCCTTGTGAACATGCATTTTATTTTTGTGCCTTATTAAAGTCATGGAGGTATGGATTTGATATGGCCCCTTAGGACTCACCTGGTGGACAAATAGCTTCACTAACCCTTCTGAGAATGCATTTTCCTTTTTTACTTATCATAGTCATGGGGGTATGACATCGATATGGACTTTCTGGGGATCACCTAGTGAGCAACTAGCTTCACTAGCCCTTGTGAGCATGTTCTTTTATTTTCATAGTGGATAAAGTGTCCAGCTTGTAAACCTTCTTGGAAAAATAGGCTAGACTCAGTCCACCACCTTGGATGGCCAATCAGAGCTTGATTTGTTGCATTTTTCATTTTCCTTTTTATTTTTCCTATCCTTTATGGTCTATGTTTGCGATTTGATTATGGCTTCATATATCATGGAATTGTGTTTTTGTTTGTGCCTATGTTGGGTTGCCATAGGAACTTGATCTTAGGGGCTTGGACACCCTCTTGGTTACTTTAGTGTGAGTTTGAATCAAGTTAATCCTCTCACTAAAGTGGGGGCTAAATATAGTGTAGGAAAATGCATACCCTTGCATTTTCACACTTGTTTGTGCCCGCCTTGCTTTATTTATCCTTCTTTATGTCTTAATTGGTCCTATTTTAAATCCACAAGCCTAATAAACTGCATCTTCTTTTGGATAATCCCGACAATCATCAAAGGGAAAATGATCATTTAATGATTATGTTCATGTGTCCCTAATTTTTGGGTTGGGACTAAAATGCCACCTATGACATCTTAGTCCCCCAAAGGTCTTGGGACCCTGATTTTGAATACAACTTAAAAGCTCCATTTGTGGACTTTATGCTTCAAGATTTGAGCCTCTGCACTAAGGCACCACCTAGGGTGTCTTACTCCTCCTTGTCTTATTTTTTGGGATTTAATTTCAAATTATAGTAGGATTTAACCTCCTTTAATTAATGTTTTCCTATGTCAGCTTGGTGTGATATAATTTCAAGATATTAAGCATAGATAAGTATAAATACAAGGTTCCTTCCCTCATTTTACAACTAACAAGACATCCAATCAATATAAGCATTCAAGATAAATTCATCAAGTATTTTGGATCCATCATCAAGATTAAAGCACCATATAAAAGGATATTATTTCATCATGTGTATTTTTGTGCTAACAATTATGATGCAAGGTTCTGATTCATGCAAGAAATTCAAGCAAGATCTATCAAAGCAGTTCATTGGTTCAAGATCTACATCCATTGTAGCCATTTCACATAATTTTGTAGACTTTTCAACAAGGGTTTGGTGAGTTACAACATAATACTTTGTTCATTCATCATTTTCCTCCATTCTATTTCATTTCAAGGGTTAATTACCAACAAGGGGTTTGACCAAGGAAAACCCCAATTTACTAACAATCAACAAGTTTTTCCTTTCTTGTATGCTTGTCATTATAGATTTAGGTTGAATATTTGAAGATCATTTGGAGTTCAAAGTTGCATTATAAAGTTTTCATCTTCATGAAAACTCACCTACATGTCAAATCTGGAAGATTCATCACTTGTGATCTAAGAGGAAGCAAGTGGAGATCTTGGAGCTCTGGACCACATTCAGAGTTTTCAAAAATCAATAATAAGACTAATAGGCCACCTAGGGAATCTTAGTCCTCGTAGGGGTATTTTTCACATATTTTTTGAAATTTTGTTTTGAGATTGAAGATTTTGCATCTGCCCTGAAAAATAGCAGTGAGATTCAGACAATAGTAAGGGCATCTTTTTTCTCCTTGTCATATTTGGATAACTTCTTTGCATTTCTAGAATCCCTGTTACATCTCTAGACTTCCCAAGTACACACATCCTATCGTTTTGTTTGATAATTTGATCATCTGCACCCCTCATTTATCTTGCATAACTAGGTTTTGTAGGTTGAATTCTTATTTATCTTTTCTAAGAGTTTTCTTGGTGGTGAAACCTTATAAGCTGAAAGAAGCCCTTCCTTGGTCCTCCTAATTGAGAATTTACTCACCTTGTGAGGTTGATTGTTAATCCAATTAGGGTTATTACGAAATTATTGAATGACTGAGAGAAATGAGGTGAAAATCCATCACCCAAATTTTTTGATAGTTCAAGAGTAAACCCTAAAAATATTATCAAATTTACTATTCTAATACAAATATAGTAAGACAGAAAGGAAAACAAATTTAAACAATTGAAATGGATAGAGAAGGACACTATAAAACTTATGGTATAAATTTGAGCCTAATTCTGGAGAGCTAATTTTCCATTTTTGTAAGTGTCCTTATCGAGGTATTTCAGATCTATTTTAATAGTCCTCTTGAGATAGATCAAATATTTTTATTTTAAGCCTACAAATTTAACATATCACTATCATATATTTATGTGAGTTTTTGTTAGTTGTCAAGATGTAGGGTTTCTATTATAATAATGGATGATTGATATTCAAACTTAATTCAATATCCTCCAAATAGGAAACCTATACATTCAAGGAGAGAGGGAGGTTCGTGCAATTTAGGGGCTTTCCTTGTTCAAACCTCATATTAGTGTTTCCACTTCCATAATGAAAATGTCAATGATAGAAAAGATAAATGAAAGGAAGTAATGATGAATCAACAAATTGTTGTAACTCACCACCCTTCAATGGTTTTATTGTTCAAAGGACTAAAGTCATGCACATCTCCTCAAGGTTTGGATCTTTATTTATTAAATTTCTTGCTTACTTGATTTGCTTAAATTGCTTGGAGATGTACAAAAGGGTTAGCATTCACAAAAAATGATAATATGAACATACATAATCTCAAATATGATTTGACATGATTCTTTGATGTCAAATTGATACAATAAATTATTTAAATTCTACTCTTTACTTGCTTGATAATGCTCTTTCATAGTAATTTCTCCAATGATTTCCTAGATGATTTGAAATGATTCAATAACTTGGTATTTATATGTAATTATTCAATTTCATACAAACTAAATCTTGATAGTCAACTTTGGACTCTTGAATTACAAATAATAAAGTGTGAACACCTACATATTTGAATTAGTAGCCAAAATAGGGGACATTTTTTCGATAAGGACACCTAATTTCCATACAGAATATGTGTCCCAACCCCATTTTTTAGAAATTAAGGTGTTGGGGGAAAAAATTAGATATGAATTTATTTTCTGCTTGCAATTTATCGGTAATTGTTAAAAATGGGCTATGAAATACATAATTTAGGTTTATTAGGTGTTCAATTAGGTCCAATATTTCAAAGAGGAATAAAACATAGTGTGTAATTATCAAGGGTGACAATTTACAATATTGCATTTAACCTCCAATTTAGTGAGATAATGAAATCACACTTAGACTCATACTAAAGTAGAAAATCTATGTGAAGATTGGTTCAATTGTCCAAATATTTAATAGGTAGGATGACTAAGGATCTAGGGGTAGTGCACAAGGCCCCAAGATCCAAGATCCCATATCAAGACAACATAAGTACAAAGGAACACACACAGGTATGAAATGAAAAAAGATAACATACACAAACATGCATGACAAAAACATGAAGCATACATGACATAAAATAAGATGATGGGTATGTGCAGGATGATGATGGGCCAAAAAGTGGTGATATGTAAGTGATATGATGGCCCATGTGGTTGACGACCCTTTTTTTACACAAATTTGATGAAATGAAAAGGGTTTTTAAAGGAGATTCTCAACTTTCCACCAATATAAGTTATTCTTTACTTTGAATTTAATAAATAATTATTATTCATTTTCTATTTAAATTATGACTAAAGTCCTGATTGATAGGCTGATTGAAAAAATCTATAGCTTTCAAATGGTGTCACATTTTTTTGAATTTGAAACATGCATCACATTCTATGCTTCACATACTATAGGATAAAAAAATAAAAAAATGAATTTAATGAAGTTTTGACCAAGTTAAGGTGGTCAGACATATGATTTTTTATATTTTTCAAAAGTTGTAATAAAAAAATCATAACTAATTAGTTACTTGGAAAAAAATTACAAAAAAATATGCATCACATCGAGACATGATTCCTCTACTTATATCTAAAATATTATCATTTTATTGTGGTTAGGGTGGTCAAACAGACATCTACTTCTTATTTTTTCCCTGAAATTTAAGTACTACTGCATTGAAATTTCAAATTTTCACCAAATAGATTTAAAAAAATTTAAAAAACCTAGTAGTTTAGAAACTACATTCAATTTGATATAGATTATATTCTTACATATTTTTGAAATAATATAGATAACTTATTCAAATTTTTACGTCAAATTTCCTAACTCTATTTTTCAAAATTTTTATCGCCACTTAAGGGCCATTTATTCCATGATGATCTTGCACATATCTTGACAAAAAAATGGACACAAACATAATGAAAAAACAATGAAAACATGAGGAATACATAAAAAAAGACAAAAAAAAAAAATTAGTACTAAAAGGATTCAAGTCAGTAAGGTAAAGAGACCATAGTATTAAACTGTCTCAAATACCTAATTTTAACCATAAAATAAATGTTAGTCAAAGGAATACTCCCATGAGTACTAACAACCAACATTATGCCACATCGCTCATGGGCCACACAGATCTACTCTCTAGAAAGATATATTATTCTAGTTGTTCATTCAATATGATGGACTCCATAAGGCTAGCAAGTTGTGTTATGCTAGACACTCATGACACACATATCTTTGCTATCAAGAAAGGTGCATTATGGTCGGTGACCATGTTAAATGAGGTGTCCATAAATCAACAAGTTATGTTATGATGAATACATGAACCAAATTTTTGAAGTCTCACCTAATGAGGTGAATAAACTCACTTAATAATGCACAAAGACTCACCAAATAAGGTAGTAAAAATCACCTAAAGAAGCACAAAAAGTAACCTAATAAGGAACATAAATGCCAAAATCACATGAGAAGGTTCAAAAACTCACATAAGAATTTGCAAAGAATCACCTAAGAAGGGGTAAAAAATCACCTAAGAAGGCACAAAGACTCACCTAAGAAATGGGGTGAACATCCATCACACACGTTTTTTGATGGTTCAGGAGTAAAACCTAAAAATATTATAATATTGTCAATTTACTATTCTAATGCAAATATAGTATGAAAAGGAAAAAAAATTTAAACAATTGAAATGGATGGAGCGTGACACTATACACCTTATGGTATAAATTTGAGCCCGATTTTGGAGGGCTAATTTAGGTATGTGCAGGATCATCATGGAAAAAATAGGCCCTTAACTAGCGATGAAAATTCAGAAAATCAGAGTTAGGCAACTTGACGTAAAATCTTGCATAAATTATCTATATTATTTCAAAAATATGTAAGAATAGAATCTATCAAAAATTGAGTGTAGTTTCTAAAACACTAGATTTATTAAAAATAAATAAAAATCTATTTGGTGAAAATTTGAAATTTTAATGCAGATGTACTTAAATCTTAGGGAAAAAATAAGAAGGTGTTTTTCTTACCACCCTAACCACAATAAAATGAGAGTATTTTTTTATAAGATTTTAGATATAAGTAGAGGACTCAAGTTCTGATGTGATGCATATTTTTTTGTAATTTTTTTCCAAGTAAATAATTAATTATGAATTTTTTATTGCAGCTTTTTCAAAATATAAAAACTCATATGTCTTACCACCTTAACTTGGTCAAAGTATCATGAAATTCAATTTTATTTTATTTTATTCTATAACTTATGTGAAGAATAGAATGTGACACATGTTTTGGATTCAAAAAATGTGATACTATTTGAAAGTTGAAGATGTTTTTCAATCGGCCTATCAATCAGGACTTTAGTCGTAATTCAAATAGAAAATGAATAATAATTATTTATTAAATTCAAAATAAAAAATAATTTATATTGGTGGAAAGTTGAGAATCTTCTTTAAAAACCCTTTTTCTTTCATCAATTTTGGGTAAAAAAAAGGTCATCAGCCACATGGTCCATCATATCACTTACATTCTGCCACTTTTTGGCCCATCATGATCTTGGAAATACCCACTTTTCATTGGTTTAAATTTACTTGTAGAGGGATTTCAGATCTATTTTCATAGTCCTCTTGAGCTAGATCAAATATTTTTTGTTTTAAGCCTACAAATTTAACATATCACTATCATATATTTATGTGATTTTTTGTTAGTTTTCAAGATGTAAGGTATTGATTACAACAATGGATGATTGATCTTCACACTTCCTTCAATCTCCTCCAAACAGGAAACCTATACATTCAAAGAGAGAGGAAGGTTTGTGAAATTTAGGGGCTTTCCTTGTTCAAACCTCATATTAGTGTTTCCACTTCCATAATTAAAATGTCAATGATAGAAAAGATAAATTTTAGGAAGTAATGAGGAATCAAAAAATTGTTGTAAATCACCACCCTTCAATGGTTCTATTGTTCAAAGGACTAAAGTCATGCACATCTCCTCGAGGTTTGGATCCTGCTTTATTGAATTGCTTGCTTACTTGAATTGCTTAAATTGCTTGGAGACATACAAAAGGGTTAGCATTCACAAACAATGATAATATGAACATACATAATCTCAAATATGATTGGACATGATGCTTCGATGTCAAATTGCTACAATAAACCACATAGATGCTACTCTTGACTTGCTTGCTAATGCTCTTTTATAGTAATTTCTCCAATTATTTCCTAGATAATTTGAAATGATGCAATAACTCAACATTTATATGTAATTGTTTAATTTCATACAAACTAAATCTTGATAGTCAACTTTGGACACTTGAACTACAAATAATAAAGTGTGAACAGTGACATATTTGAATTAGCGGCCAAAATAGGGGGAAATTTTTTCCATAAAGGGACCTATTTTCCATAGGGAATATGTGTCCCAATCCCAATTTTGAGAAATTAAGGTGTTGCGGGAAATATATTACATCAATGCATTTATTTTCTCCTTGCATTTTATCGGTAATTGTTAAAAATGGGCTATGAAATACATAATTTAGGTGTATTAGGTGTTCAATTAGGTCCAATATTTTAAATGGAAATAAAACATAGTGTGTAATTATCAACGGTGACAATTTATAATATTATATTTAGCCCCCACTTTAGTGAGATAATGAGATCACACTTAGACTCACACTAAAGTAGAAAATCTATGTGACGAGTGGTTCAATTGTCCAAATATTGAATAGATAGGATGACTAAGGATCTAGGGGTAGTGCACAAGCCCCCAAGATCCAAGATCCCATATCAAGACAACATACACACAAACGAACACACACATGTATGAAATGAAAAAACATAACATACACAAACATGCATGACAAAAAGATGAAGCATACATGATGAAAACATATTACGTAGCATAACATGAAAAAAAAATGAACATAAACATAATGAAAAAAAAAATGAAAACATGAGGAATACATAAAAAAGCCAAATAAAAAAAGCAAAGTTAGTACTAAAAGTATTCAAGTCAGTAAGGTAATGAGACCCTAGTCTTTAATTGTCTCAAATATCTAATTTGAACCATAAAATAAATGTTAGTCAAAGGAATTCTCCCATGAGTACTAACAACCAATATTATGCCACATCACTCATGGGCCACATAGATCTACTATCTAGAAAGATATATTATTCTAGGTGTTCATGCAATATGATGGATTCCATAAGGCTAGCAAGTTGTTTTATGCTAGACACTCATGACACGCATATCTTTGCTATCAAGAAAGGTTCATTATGGTCGGTGACCATGTTAAAAGAGGTGTCCATAAATCAACAAGTTAAATTATGATGAATACATGAACCAATTTTTTTAAGTCTCACCTATGAAGGTGAATAAAAGCACCTAATTTTTCACAAAGACTCACCTAAGAAGGGAGTAAAATTCACCTAAAGAGGCACAAAATATCAATTAAGAAGGAACATAAATGCAAAAAACACATGAGAAGGTTCAAAAATCACATAAGAATGTGCAGAGACTCACCTAAGAAGGGGTAAAAACTCCCCTAAGAAGGTACAAAGACTCACCTAAGAAATGAGGTGAACATCCATCACCCACATTTTTTTACGGTTCAGGAGTAAACCCTAAAAATATTATAATATTATCAATTTACTATTCTAATGCAAATATAGTAAGAAAGAAAGGAAAAAAAATTTAAACAATTGAAATGGATAGAGTAGGACACTATACACCTTATGGTATAAATTTGAGCTTGATTTTGGAGGGATAATTTTTCATTGGTGTAAGTGTCCTTGTAGAGGGATTTCAGATCTATTTTCATAGTCCTCTTGAGCTAGATCAAAGATTTTTGTTTTAAGCCTACAAATTTAACATATCACTATCATATATTTATGTGATATTTTGTTAGTTATCAAGATGAAGGGTTTTTATAACAACAATGGATGATTGATCTTCAAACTTCCTTCAATCTCCTCCAAACATGAAACCTATACATTCAAAGAGAGAGGAAGGTTTTTTCAATTTAGATGCTATCCTTTTTCAAACCTCATATTAGTGTTTCCACTTCCATAATGAAACTATCAATGATAGAAAAGATAAATGATAGGAAGTAATGATGAATAAACAAATTTTTGTAACTCACCACCCTTCAATGGTTTTATTGAAGGACTAAAGTCATGCACATCTCCTCAAGGTTTGGATCTTTCTTTATTGAATTGCTTGCTTACTTGATTTTCTTAAATTGCTTTGAGACCTACAAAAGGGTTAGCATTAATAAAAAATAATAATATGAACATACATAATCTCAAATATGATTTGAGATGATGCTTCGATGTCAAATTGCTACAATAAATCACATAAATGCTACTCTTGACTTGCCTGATGATTCTCTTTGATAGTAGTTTCTCCAATGATTTCCTAGATGATTTAAAATGATGCAATAACTCGGTATTTATATGTAATTATTCAATTTCATACAAACTAAATCTTGATAGTCTACTTTGGACACTTGAATTATGAATAATAAAGTGTGAGCACCAACATATTTGAATTAGTAGCCAAAATAGGGGGACATTTTTTCCATAAGGGGACCTATTTTCCATAGGGAATATGAGTCCTAACCCTATTTTTTAGAAATTATGGTATTGTGGACAAAATATTAGATGAATGCATTTATTTTCTCCTTGCAATTTATCGGTGATTGTTAAAAATGGGCTATGAAATACATAATTTAGGTTTATTAGGTGTTCAACTAGGTTCAATATTTTAAGGGGGAATTAAACATAATGTTAATTATCAAGGGTGAAAATTTGCAATATTACATTTAACCCCTACTTTAGTGAGATAATGAAATCACACTTAGACTCACACTAATGTAGAAAATCTATGTGAAGAGTGGTTCAATTGTCCAAATATTGAATGGATAGTATGACTAAGGATCTAGGGGTAGTGCACAAGCCCCCAAGATCCAAGATCCCATATCAAGATAACATAAGCACAAAGGAGCACACACACATATGAAATGAAAAAGATAACATACACAAACATGCATGATAAAAACATAAAGCATACATGATTAAAACAAGTTACATAACATAACATGACAACAAAATGAACACAAAAATAATGAGAACATGAGGAATACATAAAAAAAGAAACATAAAAAAAGAAAGTTTAGTAATAAAAGGATTCAAGTCAGTATGGTAAAGAGACCCTAGTCTTAAATTGTCTAAAATACCTAATTTCAACCATAAAATAAATTTTAGTCAAAGAAATACTGCCATGAGTTCTAACAACCAACATTATGCCACGTTATTCATGGGCCACACAGATCTACTATCTAGAAAGCTATGTTATTCTAGGTGTTCATGCAATATGATGGATTCCATAAGGCTAGCAAGTTGTGTTATGCTAGAGACACATATCTTTGCTATCAAGAAAGGTACATTATGGTCGGTGACCATGTTAAAAGATGTGTCCATAAATCAACAAGTTATGTTATGATGAATACATGAACCAAATTTTTTAAGTCTCGCCTAATAAGGTGAATAAACACCAAATAATTCACAAAGACTCACCTAAGAAGGTAGTAAAACTCACCTAAAGAGGTACAAAATATCACCTAAGAAGGTACATAAATGAAAAAATCACATGAGAAGGTTCAAAAACTTACATAAGAATGTGTAGACACTAACCTAAGAAGGGGTAAAACTCACCTAAGAAGGCACAAAGACTCACCTAAGAATGTGCATAAAAGTCTAAGAGGATAAAAGAAGATGAGGCCAAAACTCAAGGGGTGTTATAAACAACACCACCACAAAAGGAGGAAAAGAAAGAAAGGGGACATTACTCAATACATGAAGGATCACACCTTAGGGAATATCACAATTGAAATCACCACCAAGAGAGGACATTCCATGGAATAAAAGACTCACACCTTAGGGAATATTAGCCATAGCATTACCACCAAGGCGAATATTTTATGCTATAAAAATTCATAAGTTCTTATGGGATATCAAGCCCATTATTACAACAAAGGAGATGGTAACATAGATTAAGAAGGTCATACTTTCATTGCAAAGGTCACACTTTGTAGGATATTATCATCTCTAAAAAGGAACCATTTATCAAGAAAATAATGAATGGGGGACTATATACCCCCTTAAAATGTTAGTGTACTAGATGTTATGCTGGTAGCACACATACCCTATTCTGAATGAGGATCCTCTCTCTTCATTCTCACCTAGTCACTTTTGTCATCATATTGTTTTGTGTACCCCCTATTTTTGTGTCCTAATCTGTCAATGAGTCCTAAAGTCATCATCTTAGGCTGATCAATTTTCACCATCCCCAAAATTTGGAGTCTTCAGCCTTCATGGAGTCCCCTTTAGTTGTTTTCCTTATAACCTTTAAGCTGACATCTTTTGTTGCCTATGGGTCCACCCATGCGGGCCACCCTTGGTGAAATTCCTTCATGTCTTCACTATTTGCATGATGGAAAAGTCAGTCTGGTTATCCACCCTATGGGCTCTGTGCTAGTCACATCTATTTCCTCCGCTATTCCAAATGGTGAGTGCTTGGCTACCACCCGCCCCGCAATCTCTGTGTTTCCCACTACCGGTCCTTTCGAATCTCATTCCCACCAAATTTTCTTGCCACCATACTATCATTTAATGCTAGCATTTAATGCCTCAAATTCTATAAATAGGCAAAATTGAAACATTGTTTTGATCGACATTCCTTTCTAGAAGTTGTCAGAGCCCTCCTACCTTCGCTACCTTCATGCCCATGCCCTACCATCATCGTTTGAGATTCATTACTGCCAAGATTCATCACCTTCATGTGGGTTCTTCAGGTAGTGTTTCTTTCACTACTCAATTATAAGTTTTTTCTTCAAAATTTGCAAATTGTCAGATTTTTCAAAAGAGAGAACCTCAAAATCGGTAGGCAAACCCATGACGCACAAAATTTGTGTGTTAGAAATTGAAGAAATGTTTGGAACTGTCTAGTTTAGGCAAGTGGGAACTTAATTCCCCTACCATCGTTCTTGAATCGGGGCAACCGAGCCCTTGTGGCTCGTAAAACCCTCCCCGCCATCACTCTAACCCCTTGTTGATAAACCTTAAACAACTGTCATCACTAGTGTCAGGTCCAAGTGCGCAGATAGACTCCATCTAATTTTTTTCACCCTTAGGACTTGACAAAAATTCTAATTTAAATGAAGTTCCAATGCCTGCCATGGGTTCCACTTTACGAAATTCTACTGATTGATTGCACTTGACTTCGTCATTTTCAAAATGGTCATTCTATCTTACCCTTCCACCTTATGGGCTTCACGGGTCCACCCTCTATCACCCTTGGGATCAAACTTAACACTTGGCTAACCTCGCTCTGGCTACCAACCATCATGACATCACGGGTCTTTCCTTGTAGGCTGCTCATCACTAGTGGCCCTTGTAATTCATTGTTTTCAAAATAGCTATCATATGCCACCCTCCCGCTCTACAGAATCCGCCCACCAGATCACCCCTAGATAAAAATTTGTGCTAAATAGGCCTTATGTGATCCACCTCCTATGGACCACCATCCATTGTTCGTTTTCATCCATAATACCCATCCAAAATGGTGAACCTTGTCCTTTGGCCCGCTTGGCAGATATCGAGATCTTCATTGTCATTTGGGTCATGTTCTTAAAATTCACTAAGTATTGAGGCCATTGCAGGCTGACCCTTATAGGTCTCATTTGTAAGTTTCCTTGTGCTAACCACTATCTCAAATTGGCTAACCGACCCCGACTGTCCACTTGGCAGACTCTACAACATGTTCATCTTTGTTTGGTCCAGTTGCACAAGAAAAATGCCTAGGTAAAACTTGATTGTGGGCCAATCACTACTAGTGCCCGCATACGGGCTACCACACCTCGATTTTTGTTCCAAAATGTCCTAGCTTCACTTGCCTTCTGATGTGCAGGAGTCGCTGCTCTTTCCACTATTTAATGAAAATTTTGTGTGATGATGACTTTGGTTGTCTCAAAGGTGTAGACTACCACCTGCAAGCTATTGTCCCATATTTGTCATTTCACAATAGCCATCACCTGATTTCCTTCCATGGCTTTCCACTCGTATCCTTGCCAAGCTCAAGCCCTAAAGAGATTTCAGTGCCCATCCTCCATGCATGCGGGTCCTGCCTTGTGGGATTTCATTTGTGGGATTTTGCCTTGCCAATGTCATTTCCATACAATAGACCTCCAAATGATCGCTAGCCCAACGAAACCCACATACCTAGGCCTATATTTCCCAATATCCCCTAAACGAAAGGAAAAAAATGATTTTTAGCAGATGTTATGACCTTAAAGGGATAGATTATTTGATTTAACATTTATTTTGTAAGATTTCACTGATTCTCCCCTTGTTTTATATATGAATTTTCTTACAACACCTATTCCTTCACGATTTATTGAACCAGTTGTATGACTATCGGGGGCATCCATCGAGCAAGAAAATGCAAATAAATAACCTAAGGCCCCAAGAAGGAGGAAGAAGGAAAGAAACAAGATGAAACTAAAGAAGAAGATAAGCCTGAAGAAGAGGCTGAAACAAAGAAAATTTCTAAAGCTAAATGTCATGAAGAGACCAAGCAAGAAGAGGAAGAAAAGGCACCTGAAAGGGAAGATAGCCCCAAGGAACAAGAAAAGGATATATTCATCTAAGACTCAAATGAGGAGGATGAAGAGAAAACATAAAAGGAAGCCTCAGGTCACGAGGAAAAGAAAACCCAACATATTCAAAGAGAAGAAGGTGGTCATGAATCACCAAAAGAGGGATCTCAGATGCCCGAGTGGTTGGAAATGAAAATACAAAAGAAAGCCCCTGCCCTCATGGATCCCAAGACAAGACTAGAGGCAATCCTGGCATGAGCTCAAATAGGAGTTAAGAAAGAAAATAAGCTGAAGGTTAGATCACACATCACCATGGATGCATCAGGATCTCGAACGGTGCAAATCACCACCCCGATGATAGATAAAGAAGAGGGGGTAAGTTATAATATCTCCACCATCGATTTGGGTATGACCACAATGGAATAAAAGATTGATCAGCTCAAGGATTCTATGGCTACAATTTTCCATCATATAAAAAAGACTATTCCTCCAAGGAGAAATTGAAATCACAAGTGGAAAATCTTACCACCTACATACAAAATTGGTCTTCTATAGAGGAATTAGCAACAAAATCAACCCTGTTGTAGCCGATATCGAAGGACCACATGGAAATTATGGATAAAAGAAAGAATTGGTCCAAGGACACTAAGGATTGGTTCCGGCGTGTAATTTATAATGGAGATATGGGTGTTGGCCATGCCATGAGAACAATAAATAAGTTTCAAGAACTACAAAAACAATTGGAGGATATTGAAAGGACTTGACATCGCTTCACATAGCTATACAAGATTACCTACCCTAAGCTTGAAGCCATCTTGAAAGTACCAGAAAAATTATTGGAAAAGGAGCTAGCTCTAGCAAAGAATGATCAATGGATCATTAAAACATGGAAAATGAGCTTGGACCACATAAAGGAAGTATTAGAGAAAGTGCTCCATGAGGTAGAGCTCAATTTATAATGGGCCAAAGAACATAGGGTGGATGTTGAAGACTATCTTAAGCTGATGATAGATTATGAGATGTCGACCCTTGAGCTCAATGTAAGGAGGATCAGGCCATATTTCCATAAGTATATGGAGAAAGGGACAACAGATTTGCTAACGCCAAATTTTATGGACTTAATTGCCCATGCCTCCATCAATTCTGAACAAATGGCCAAGGCTATGCCTAAGTACTTGAATAATTGGGAAAAAATGACAAGCCAGTCAAATAAGTTCTCATTTTAGATACTTCAATTAGATATAATGGAGTGGGATAAGCTCCATGTGTTAATTGGAAAATTTGTGGAGTATACAACATTGAAAAAAGAGGCTAGAAAGCTTTTCATAGATGATGAGTTCATCACTATTTAGCTATAGAAAATAGAAATTAGCTTGAAGACAAAGTGCTATAGGGTTGGACACTAGAAGAAAAAATAGGCTCGAAGACAAGAATGTATTTTAAATTGTAAAATATTTGGGAGTAGGTGAAACCCTAATTTGTAATGAATCTTGGCCACACAATGAGATTAAATCTTGGCCACTCATTTTTATTTTTGAGCATTGTAAATAGGGGGTCTCCTCTCATTTTCAAGAGAAATTTGAGTTGTTGTAAAGATATCCTACTGAAAATTTAATAGAAATTCATTCATTTTGGTGGATTATTGAGTTTCATTCATGTTTCATGATTCTTCTCCTCATAGTTGTTAGATTTGAGTAGGTTTAATTTGTTGTTCAACATGTTCTTGCATGCTTTAGTAGATTAGAAAATGTTTTTCTTTGATACTGAAGAATTCTACCGTGTTGATTCCCTTCCTTCTTCATAATTTTTGTTGTTTTTTGATGATAAACAATAGTGTAAAGTTAGTTAAATGAACATATATTGATTGTTGCACTTAAAATTCATCTTTTATTCATGCTTCTTGTGAATGAATGGTTGAAAATTTGTAGACCTTAGAATATAGCACTAGTTTCATGATACTATAAGTTAGTCTGGTTAAGTGGAACTTGGTTTCAGGAAGGTTGTCCATTGTAGCACTCTCCATTGTAACTATTCATCACTAGTTTCAGGTCTAGGAACTTCTTCCTTTCCCTTCCCTTTTGACCTTTCTTTGAAATAGTAGTTTAGGAAAAGTCTAGGCATCATTAAAAAGCCAAATTTGATGATAAAAGTTCAATCTAGATTATTGTTTTGAACTTGCAAAAATTGCATATCAATCCCAACTCTAGAGAACTCCATACAAAGAACTAGTTTCCTTCTAGTTTAATGCATGTATGGCTACCTTGTGATTACTAGAAAAATCAAATCAATCAACTAAGACATTCTGAGCAATTCATGACCTGACACCCTAGAGACCTTGGGATAATTTTTTGCAACTTGTTGTAGGAATTTGTCTTTCAAGAGAGGTGATGCACTTATGCATTACCTATGTTGATGAGTGCAAAATCACCCATAAAAAAAACTAGCACTGGAAGGAGGGCACAAGTTGTGTTAAGCTGGATCGAATCGGTTCATTCTCCCTTGAAAGATTTCACAAAATTTTAAGATCCACACCAAAGAGGGGTATTTCAAGAGCTACCACCCTCATCCAAGGCTAGAAGAGCTTAAAAAGGGGAAGTTTCTGCCTCCAGCATATCCAACCAACCCACTTTACCTTCATCCCCATAATTTTCTTTCGCTCATTTGTAGTCATCCTCTCCTTCACCCTTGGCATCACATTTTTTCTCTCAGCTACTCCAAATTGCCTTCCAACCCAATGCACCTCCTTTTATGGGTATTGTCCCAATAGCCACTGTTACCCCTTTGCAACCTTAAGTCAATATGGCACATCCTCCTCCACCTCTACCTCCCACAACGTGGTTGGGAAACAATTTGTCCCCCTTGTCCTTCAACGTCAACCATGATACGCCAAAGAAATTAGAGGACTTTTGCACAAAGTTTAATCCTCGGGATCCATAGAGGACATTAGAAGAACACATCAAGATCTTTCAAACATCCTTGAGAGGTATAAAAATCCAGTATGAAGATGTGGCATGTAGGCTCTTCCCTTATTCCTTGGGGGAGGAGGCCTTCTACTAGAACATCCATTTACTGACGGAATCTATTAACACTTGGAACCTCCTAAAGGATTCTTTCTTGCAAAAATTTAAAGTCTCATTTAGCCTTTGAGAGTCTTAGCCCTTCCAAGTTATAAAAGTAGTTCATGGCTATTTGAAGGGAAGTTAATGAGCTGATCAACTCTTTTGATGATAGATTTCATAGAGCCTACATAAGGCTATGGTCTACTTATGTAGTTGATGATCCTTCTGCATGACTAGTATACTATGTAGCCTTGGACAACCTCACTTCTACCTTGGTGGAAAGGATGAACCCACCACCCGATCAGTTGTTGGACACCTACATAAAAGAAGTTAAAGAAAGTATAGATCTAGGGCAACATATTTATGGTTTTCTACCTTCTTTGGGACCAATTTCTCATCCATATCAGATTCAAGGGATCACCCAAGCCTTAGCACAACAAAAAACTTGGATGAATAAAATTCTAAAACTCGTGATGGTGCCCTATCTGGGACAACCTTTGAATCAATCACCTCATGTGCCTCAATATGTGTAGCCCCAATAGCAGCAGGTTCATTCTCAACCATCCCAAGTGCCTGCATACCTCTAAGGTTCTGAATTTCCACTCACTCATCAGAATCAACCAGTAGTGTAGTTGATTTTCCTCTAGGACTCAACTTCCTAACCAAATAACATAGAGAAGGACTAGATAAATGAGTTAACTAAAATGATTAAGAAGATGTCAACATGAATGACCCACCTAAGGAATCAGAACAACTAGTTATAGTCTTCTCAAAGAAGCATCCAAGCCAACCTCAACCGTGATAACCATCACAATTGTGATGTTGGTTCCTCTCCTAGACAAAACTATGAAAGGAATTTAAATTCGGGATAGAACTTTGACAAAAGGCCTTCTCAGAGATAAAATTGAATGTTGAATATGAGGCCAAACAATGGTGGTATTCCCATGCCTCTTGACCATCCCAAAAACAATGATAAGACCATGATCGAGGTATACCTAGTTGAAGCCGCCTTATCTGGTTGGTGTTGCATTCATAAGTTGAGAAAACATTCTGAATTGGTTTGTCCAGAGTTCCAGACAGTTGTCAATATTTTCCAGGTAGAGGTCCAAAATGTTGTCAATAGTTCAGGATGCAAAGATATTGTTCCATCTGAACCATATGATTGCTCGGTGTTGGTGGTCAACTAAGCTCCTTTTTGAAAGGGTGAGAGCAATGTGCCTGAGAAGGAGATTGCTGCTATAAATGATGAAAAGCTAGAAGAGGTAAGTATCGAAAGTCCTTTGTCTCAACTCTTCAATTTAATAGATAATTGTCCAGTGGATGAGGAAGAGTGTAGGGAAGATGAAGTACAAATGTTTCACCAAATGACTATCTATATAATCTAAGGAATAAACGAGCAGGTGGACAGGTAGGTGGTCGTTTCAGAACCTCCATCCTATCGAACAACCTTAGTACCTCTCCTAACTTGAATGCTACTAATAACCCAGGCTATCCCCATGTACCTACGTGGTACTTTAATAGGAATAGGTAGTAGGGTCAAAACCAAAACCAGCCTACTAGATCCTCACAAAATGACCATTTTGAAGCCAAAATTGAACAAATGGGGCAATATGTAGGAAAATAATTCAAGAAGGTTAAGTTGAGTTTGTCTTCCTTCAAGTTGGTCAAGGTCCTAGTAGTTAGGAATGCCTTGTTTAGGATGATCAATGAGACCCCTTCATCCAATACAACCGAGGAAGTACCTGCCAAGAGAGTCTCCCTTGAGGATTCACAAAATGAGCCTGCCATCCAATAGATCTTTAACAAGAAAGAAAACCCGCCTTTTAACCAGCAAGAAAACAAACAACCTATCGAGGAACAAGATTAGACCCAATCCCAAAAAGAAGGAAATGATAAATATAAAGGTCAAGTGGCCCAAGTTGAGGTTTTTGGGGGGCTATTTCAGGGAATGTTGGAAACCCCTCCCTTCCTGACCACCATTCGAATATTTGGGAAGAATCTTCACAATTATTAGCTTGATTCAAGACCTTCTGCCAATGTCATGCCCCTAGTTCTATGCAAAAATTTGGGAATAGTCTCAACTCCCTCTTGACACAAGGTGACATAATTGGATAAAACGAAGGTCAACATAGTTGGTGAAATTAATAGAATACCTATGCAGATGGTTGCTTATCCAAGGATGCAAAAAAAAATTGACATTCAAGTTGCTAACATCCCTTACACTTATGGCATGATCCTAGGAAGGGATTTCACATGGGCATTGAATGGATATGTTGCCTTTGACTATTCTCACCTATGGCTACCAGGGAAAGGGCTACCGAATTAGATCTATATAGACTGGGAATCACGCATGAAATTCATGATTATAGAGTACAACAACATGAATGAAGTATTGTTTACTAAGATAGAACTAGGGAATTACTGCCCCATGGCATATCCAAATGAACAAGAATGTTGTGAAGAAGAAGCAACTAAGGAGGTTCTCCTTGTGCTGTGCAGTCCACGTGTCAGCTTGGAAAGCACATCCTAGAGCATAAAAGTATTGATTGAGCCTGATGATGAAGATTCCTACAAGGATGACAGGCTTGTAATGCTCGATGGCTTCCAAAATTTCATTGGGAAATGTGTGCAAGATCAAGTCAGCTTGGGTGTAAGGATGGAAATTCAGGAGCTCCTGTTGCCTAGTTGGTGTAGGGTACATAATTTTTCCCACTCTAAATTCAAATGTTTCTTGTGCCAAATGAAAATTGGGCACATCAAAGAATAGGTTGCCCTTAAAATAGATTTCAATTAGTATAACTAGATCAAGTTCATGATGAATCCACACAATCTCCTGAGGTTGCTGAAGTAAAGATGTCATCAGTTGTAAAGGAAAGTTCTGTTGATTAGGAGGTCAAGGACTCTTCCAAGTTTTAGATGCTATGCTTTGATGGGTCCAAATCCAAGTAGGGAGCTAGATCCATCTTTGAATTGATCATCCCAATAGGTAAGTCATACTTTTCTACTCAAAAACATTAGTTCTATTGTATAAATAATGTAGTAAAGTATGAGGCTTTAGTTCTTGGTATCCTAATGGAATTAAAGAAGAAGGTCAAAATGTTACAAGTCTTTGGTGACTTAGAGTTAGTCATGAAACAAGTGAAAAAATCTACTCCTGCTATGATAGAAGGATAAATAATTACAAACATAGGGTGTGGGATCTATTAGAGAGCCTAGATGCATTTAATATTCGGTTGATCCCTCACTCCCAAAACTTTATTGCTAATTCCTTCAATCAAGCAGCTAGCACCCTCTAGCCCCTATAATTGTGTAGCCTAAAAAGGTTCACCATGGATCCCACCTCCACCCCATATGTGCTACATAATGTGGCCAATTTACAAGTGTTCAATGATGATAAACACATCTTGGATTTCATCACCAAATCTAATGTATTTGTAACCCAAATAATTGATGAGACTAAGCCTAAAGAAGCTAAATTAGATATAGAAGGGGTCATAAAACTCAAGACCAACACTATTCCTAGAGGCATGGTCCAATTGGAGTGAATATTTGACTTGGATCAGATAAGAGATTAGGATCAACAGGAAAAGGACTCCATTAGAAATAAGTGTGACACCCATAACCTTGAAACAACTGAGGAGGTTAAGAATGTATTCATTGGTAAGGTGTGCACATCAGAGGAAAAGAAAGGGATCATTGATACTTTGCTGAAGTATCACGATGTAGTTGTGTGGATTTATGAGGATTTGTAGACATACAACATGTCAATCATCACACACACCATTCCTCTTAATCTAAACATGAGACCATTTCGACAACAACAACACCCTGAAAATGCATTGCGAGAACCAATTATTTACAAAGAAGTACAAAAGTTACCATCCACAAGAATCATATTTCTAGTCTGACACTCCACATGGGTGGAAAATATAGTTCTAGTGAGGAAAAAGAATGGTGAAATTAGGTTGTGTTGATTTTTCATAATTTAAACAAGGGTTTAGAGAAGGATAATTACCCTATGCCTTCGCTAGATGAGGTAATTCAGATAGTCAATGGTTCTCAAATGATGTCTTTCCTTGATGGGTATTCTGGGTATAAATAGGTAATGGTGCAATATGAAGATAGGCATAAAACAACATTCACCACTAAGCGGGGAACCTTTTCATACAAGAGGATGTCGTTCAAGCTCATCAACACTAGCACCACTTTCTAGTGTGCGATGAACATCACCTTCAAAGAAATAATTGGTAAATGCATCATCATTTATATAGATGATCTTATGGTGTTCTCAAAGAATAAGGGAGACCATGTCTTTGATCTACGCAAGGTTTTCTAGAAATGCAAAGAATTTGGAATTTCTTTGAATCCAAAGAAGTGTATCTTCGAGGTTACTGAGTGAAAGTTTTTGGGGAATTTCCTCTCAAAGAAAGGAATATCCATAGATCCTAAAAGCATCCAGGCCATAATGAATATTCAAATCTGAGGTAGTAAGAAATAGCTAAAATCTTTCTTCAAAAAGATAAACTTTGTCAGGAAATTCATCACAGGCTTTTCTGAAATGGTTAAGCCACTCAATGCCATGTTGAAGCAAGATGCCAAAGTCGAATGGATGCCAGAGGTGAAGCAAGCCTTTGAGGAAATCAAGAAATTAATTGTTGATGCACCTATGTTAGTGAGTCCTAACTATCTCAAGTTGTTCTATATCTACTCATTCACTTCAAACCATTCTTGTGCCAACATATTGACTCAAAAGGATGATGAAGGAAGTGAAAACCCGATTTTCCTCATGAGAGATCCATTGAAGGATGCAAAGCTAAGGTACCACAATGTTGAAAAGAAATCATATGCTCTAGTAAGAGGAGTTAAAAAGTTCAAACATTACATATTGTGCAATAAGGTATTTTCTATAGTACCTGACCCAACAGTGAAGACGTTGCCAATGCAAATTAAATTGGGAGAAAGAAGAGAAAAATGGGTCATTTTGCTACAAGAGTATGACATGGAGATTCAACCAATAAAATTAGTAAGAGGGTAGGACCTTACTCGAACTATAGATGAAGTTGTAATTAAAGCGGGACCTGAGCTTACAATCTAGTAGTATCAACTTGAAGATGTCTCCCCTAGAGAATGGTAAAATGACGTTGTATACTCTTTGCTACATAAAAAGTGCCCACCCCACTTGCAGGGAATCCAAAAGCATTCCCTTAGATTAAAGAGAAACAACTATATGCTGCAAGGTTCTGTACTCTACAAGAAAAATCATGAGGGGATCTACCTCAGATGCTTGGGAAAGGAAGAAGCAGTCGGGGTGATGAAATAATTTCATGATAAATTCGGCACTGGCCATGGATTTGGTCTTGCAAATGTTCATCAGATCTTGTGGGCTAGATATGAATGGCTGATGGTGTTCAAGGATGCGCATCATGATGTCTGAACCTACCACATTGGCCAAACTGTCACTGTCAGAGAAAGAAATGTTGCTCTCCTGCTCCAACCAGTCTTGGAGGTAAGGTCGTTCGCACAATGGGTCCTTGACTTCATTCATCTAATAAGCCCACCATCCTCTATAGACCATAGGTACATTCTAACCACTTTTGATTATTATACTAGATTGACAAAAGCTACTACATGTAGGAAATGTACCATAGAGGTAGTTTTTAATTTTATTGAAAGTTTTATTTTGAATCATTTTGGTTGCCCATATACCCTCATTTGTGATAATGGCCTCACCTTTTCCTCGCTAAAATTTTCTAGTTGGGCCTTCAATTATGATGTTTCCCTAAAGTTCTCATCCAATTATTACCCTCAAGGTAATGGTCTAGCTGAATCCACAAACAAGAATATGATCACTATGATAAAAAAAATTGCTTGATAAAAACCCTAAGGATTGGCACACCTAGTTACATTTTTCCCTTTGGGTAGACCGCACTTGCCACAAGGCTTCCCCAAGTAATTCCCCATTCTGTTTGGTCTACGAATTGGAACCTATCTTTCTCATCCACTTAAAGATTCCCACTCTTCAATTCATCAATGCTTATTATGAGGTGGGAGACTGCACATAAACTCACCTAGCCAAGTTGTTATATTTAGAAGAATTCCATGATAAATCCATTGAATATTTTTCCAAACATCAAGGCATAGTCGAAAGATGGTTTGACTGATGATCCAAAGTAAAGGCCTTTATAATTACAAATCTGGTCCTATGTTGGGACAAGGCCCATGAAAATAAAGGGAGACATGACAAATTCGATAAGCTCTGGCTTGGTCCCTTTCAAATTTCAGAGATTTTAGGAGATAATGCCTTTCATCTTAAGACACTCACTAAAGAGGACATGTCATTGCCTATCAATGGGTAGCACCTAAAGCATTATTTCCTACCTTGAGCTTCCATAGCTCTCCTATGTAAATAATTGTTTATAGGTTAGTCTAGGTTTCCTTTTGTTTCACTGTTTTGCTTTGCTTTTGCTCATTATCTAACTATTTTGTTTTGCTAAGGGTGTCCTTTTCTTACTGTGGCGGCCGTACTCAGTTTGATGAATGGACCACTTTGCTACATTCTCTTTGTGTTTCTCAAATAAATTTTCACTCCCAACTATTGGTCTCTTATGGCCTATGTGAATTTGGTTTCCTCGCTTGATCTTTAAGTTGACCTAGGAAGAGACCATTATTTGAATTCCTTTCACACCTGTCTCAGATTATACACAACAATACACTTTAATTATTCTAAGGAGCTATATAGTAGCTGTTAGGAGGGATGGGCAAGTGAAAAATCTTAAGTTTTCTCTAGTGACCACTATGATTCTAAACCCATCATAAGCTTCAGTGCTTATGCAGTTGAGAAAGAAAGAGGAAAAAGTATCAAAACATAAAATATCAAGAAAGTAAATGGTAAAAAGGTCAAAATATGCAACTGCATGGGTGTGAAAATAACTCTATCAAGGCTATGGACATCTGACTGGAAATAGAGAATTTTTTGTGGGATCACAGTGATAACTCTGACAGCGTTATGGACTCCTGACTAGTAGTGAAGCAATGTCTAGGTTAGTTTTGGGGTAAGACAATTTACGTAGCTTGGCTCTACCTCATTAATGATTCCTTGTATGGTCTTCAAGGAAAGGAAACAAATCCATCTTGCACACACTTTTGAGATATCCCTACTCATTGATTCAACTAAGGATCTCATCCTCCCTCGAGCTCTTAGTTTAGCCATGGAAACTGGCTTCTGGTCTACGAAACCAAATATTCTAGGTTCTGAATGAATATTTATCTTTGAAATGCTTAGGAGCATTCCCCAACAAAGTCACCATTTTTTGTGCCTATAACACACATGCCATGTTTCGAATGAGGACCCTCTCTCTTCATTCTCATTGGGTCACTTTTGTCATCATCTCATTTTGCGTGCCCCCTATTTTTGGGTCCTAAGTGATCAATGAGTCATAAATTCATCATCTTAGGCTAACCAAGTTTCACAATCCCCAAAATTTAGAGTCTGTAATGCCCCGCCAAGTAACCCTAAAGGAATTGTAATTAATATCTTAAGCGAACCAATTTTTTTTTTATAAAGTGCATTTAACATACACATTCACTTACTAATTAACAACAATTTCCAAGGCTACAAGGTTAGGATTACTTAAACCCACACATACATATTACATAAACCATAGCATTATAAACTTATGAAATAAAGATCATACATCATAAGAATACCACATAACATAATAAGATAATCAGCCAAGACACAATCTCATAAACATTATCTTAATCCAATAGTTACATCACTCATTCCCAAAATGAGGCAATAGTACATAAGGTTACAATTACAGAATTCCACCTCATAAACATAAGAGGGATAAAATAACTTATACAAACTGAAATATTACAAAGCAAGAATAACACAAGAACTCGACCCATCCATCTGGATGTCTTGCCACCAAGTACTAAAAATAGATGGGGACCCAACAGTTTTGGTGCATATTCCACCCAACCAAGTGGTACCCGAAGGCTCACCCCCCATGCTTGGAGATAGTAACAAGGTAATATGGACAAAGATCTACAACCACTAACCAAGGGCAAACTCATACTAACTCATACTGATATAACCAAGCAAAGGAACTAACAAGTACAACTCAATCACCATGCAAGTACAAATCAAGTACAACTCCAACATCACTGACATAGGTCACATTGCTTCTAGACATAAAATTAATCAAGTATGTTCAAATAACCATACATATAAAACAAAACCAACTGTTGTCCTAGATAGAGTGTCATCGCAAGGTTTGTCATGAGATCTCCTCTAGGCATTCTTCATAGGCTCTAGAAATCTTGGTGACCTCATCCGAATCTCGACACTCATACTCACTCAAGCGGAATCAACTACCTCTCATAAGGACAAGATAGTTGATCTTGCAATTCCAGGCCTTCTCACTCATCCCAAGTCTAAACGAGCCCTTGTGTCTATGAGTGAGGATTAAATTATCTTGATTAGTGTGAGCTACATCCTAATCATCTAGGTACATTAGTTTAATTATCACTTGATTAACTCACTTCTTAAGGTTACCCGATTTACCTCTTTAGGCTCTAGCCCCTAACAAAAGCCACTCTTTTATTTGACAACACACACCCAAACAATCCACCAAGGGAAACACAAGTGCATACCAACTAGGCATCATAATCCACTCCAACACAAGGAGGAAACAAATAAAAGAACTCACTCCAAACATCTTGGAGGCAACATAACACATAGTCCACTCTTTTCATAGGAGGTACAAAAGATCCCCGTTCAAGGAAACCGAGTAAACTGAAAAGACGCCATGCACTACCCAAGGGAAAACAATTGGATGACATAAAGGTTCAACAACCCTCATCCTCTAAGTTCTCCTGGAAGACTTATAATTTAGGACTAACACTAAATCCCAAAACCCACAATGCAACTTGACAACATAGCAACAAAAGCATTCAAGTCATTAATCAAATCTAATATTTAGATTTCCTAAATCCATAATCATTCAATAGGTAGTGTTGACAAAGTCAAAGACACGATAACTAGATCATCTAAAATAATCATAACCCCTATTTCCCCTTTCATTATTGAAAATCTAAAACAATTAAACTTGCTACCCTTTACTGAATACAGAGAATTAAATCCTTTAAGATAATCATGAGGAAGATGCTACTTTTGGATATACTAAATCCATATCTCTTTCATAATCCAATCACAATGATTCAATTAATCTAAATAGAAACTAATAAATAACATAATTGATTGCCTCATCAATAAAACAACTTCTTAATTTACTTTTTAAATCGACACAAATCCATGCAAGTAAACTCTTTCCATTTCCTAACCAAATCTTACATTTCATTCAATTTCCTATTTAGAACATGCAATCACTTTAATATAATAAAATATCGTTTCTCTACCCATTTACCCATATACATTAATCAATCTATTTTAAATCTCTATTCAATTTCGTATTTTGAACATGCGATCTCTTTAATATAATAAAATATTGTTTCTCTATCCACTTACCCATATACACTAATCAATCTATTTTAAATCTCTATTCAATAATATATTGCATACATTTATTAAAATGAAATACGATAATCAATTTACCCTTAACATATTTTTATATGCTCCATATTATATATACACCAAACATATATATTAATAAACTCAATTATATAGATTCTTTAATATTCCAATCACAATGATTAATTTGCTCTATGGAAATAAAACATAATAACTATTGCTCTTTCAAAATTAATTAAAAAAAAAAAACTAAATAAGTGCCTTTATAATAAATGATAGACTAGTTCAAATAATTTAAGTCGAATTCATTATTTTCCTTTAAAATTAACATAAATCTTCTACAATAATTCTTTTCAATTTCCTAACCCAAACCTGATATTTCTTATAATTTTCCAACAACACCCTATGTTAATCTCATCTAAAAGTTTCCCTTTCCAAACTCTTATTACATACATCCATTTATTCAAACCATAAAATATACATTCTCAACAAATAAATTGTTCAAATAGAAAATGATTAAATTAAAATAATTAATTGTCTCTTCATAATAATCAATTCCTGAATTTACTTTTAAAACAACACGATCCCATGCACTACCAAGAGAATTCACAATAGGTTGACATCACAACGACAACCCTCACAAACAACAGACCATCTGAAAAAATTATAAACTAACAGGTATTCAACCCATTCTCAAAGCATAAACACGAAAGACATAATCATTGAAGGAAATAGAAGAAACTACATTTGGATAGTCTAAATCCATTTCTCATTTCATTACGTAATTCATTATATCGATAAAACTGAATTAAGAATTCATTTTTTCAGATAGGGGATAAATTACACTAATATTTTATTCTCTAATTGCTCTTAACAAAATAAGTATTTTCAACTATAACTCAAAACATTTCGCTTTAAATTAAATAACCAATTGCCCTTGCAAATTAAATAATTATAAAATTAATCAAATTAACATTTGGTCTCTTCTATAACTTATTGTGTTAAAATAAGATCAATATTTGGACTATAACCCAATATCATATATATACTTTTCCAATTAAATCGAATTAATAATTTGACCTTTTACACATGAATTTAAATTCCACAATTAAATTTTAAATTATGCATTCTTTAAACCAAATATTTAACTCCTTCAATTAAACTTTAACATGTCATTTTAAAATAAACAATAATTTCCCCATATGTTTATAATTTTAATTCCACTAATCTAATATACAAATTTTATTTAAAATAATATAAATAAATATAATACTTTAATATTATAAATTATAATATAAAATATTATTAAATAATATTTTAATATTATTATAACAATACATAAAATATTAATATTTATAAATATCAATTTATTATTATTTTATTATCAGAGTAGCCATGGGAAAAATAACTTAACAGCAGTCTCGTGTTTCAAGCATAACTCAAAAAATACAATCTGGGTATTTGCTATGTTTTGACAAGGATAAGAGAATTTCAAGATGTAGAAACCCTTTATATTTCCTGACAACCCAGTTTGCGTAAGTGGAGTTATATGCGACACAACTAGACCATTTTACCATGAAAAATATAACTACCCTGCGGATTTTAAAATCTGACATTTAATAATAAATAGAGGGTTTCATTTTCTAAAAACATTCTAAATGCATTGTTCAATCTCTATGTTTTATTTCAATAACAACATAATCGATTTCCCCAAATAATTTAAATTCAACTGAGGTTTTCACAATTTTCACAAGCAAAATCTGTAAATTTATTTAATTCTTTTTTTGTAATATCAAATTTGTTTTCTAAAACAGATTTAACAAACAAATCTTTAATCACTACTATTTAAAAAAAAATAATCAAGAACAATAAAACACAAAAAAAAAAACTTGGTGCAAGAAGCTACAGGAAAAGATGAATTTCTGATGCAAGCCTCCTCCAAAGATTTCCTGATTTTTTCTTCAATCCTCCAATGAATCCAATGCAAAACCCAACAATGCAAACAAATTTTCCTTCAATCAATTCTACAATCAAAACTTTCTTCAAACCCTTCTTGTGCAATTTTCCAAAATTTCTTCTCTCCTGTAAAAATGTATTTTTTTCTAAAACTTTTTTCCTGCCGTAAAATTAAAACATGCATTCATTATAAAACAAAAATACCTAATACAACCCTAATTCACATTACGTGCAAATTAGATATTTCAATTTCCATTTCAATTTCAATTTCAATTTCAATTTTCAAAAACCCAGTTTTAATTTAAAATGCAATTTCAAATAATAAATTAATTTCCAAAGTTGCAACTAATTTCCCAAATAAACATTTAATTACAATTTCTAATTTAATTCCCACACGTTGAAATTAAATTCCAAAATTAATTTTAATTCTTTTATTTCCTTTCATTCTCTTGCATCATGTTTAATTAATTAATTTAATTATTTAATAACTAAATTCAACCCCCTTGGATTAAATTTAATTAATTAAATAAATTAAATATAATTAATTAATTTAAATATAAAATTTTATCCACATTGCATTATTTAAATTAAATAACCATCAACATGATTTAAATGCAATTATTCTAAATATCTATTTCCAAATCAAGAATCCTTCAGAATTAAATAACATTAAAACAAGACAGACAATGACTCGACACACACGACTGATGACAAACTAAGGCTAGGGTGTAAACTTGACACATGTTACCTAGCTACTATCTCCCGTTCAACTTAACCGTTGGATCGACATGCTCAAACCTATGAAACCTGGTAGAGTCGATGTCATGTATCTGCAATCCTGAAAACAAGTAAACAACATCATACAATATATCCAGCATATAATACACACCGTGAAGAAGAAATTATGAATTTGTAGGGTGCTCACAAGTGAGTGATGCAAAACCGTCCTCTTCACCAATACACTCATCAAAACTGAAACTTCCATCATAATCTAGTAATCTCATAATAACATCTCATGTTAACTCTACAACATCATTAATCCATAATGCATGTGAAACAATAATCAGATAACTACATCCCACAATAATAGTTGTCGCTCAATAGTAGCGATCAAAACATCATAACAAAATGTATCCAGTATCAAAGTAACTGCAACCAAACATAGCATAAAGCAACTTGAACAAGAAGCAAAACGGAGGGGTATTACAGAGTCTTCGGCCTTCACAGAGTCCCCTTTGGTTATTTCCCTTAAAACCTTTAAGCTGACGTCTTTTACTACCTACGGGTCTATGCATGTGGGCTACCCTTGGCATAATTTCATCATGTCTTTGTCATTTGTGTGGTGACCAAGCCGATCCAGCCATGTGCCCTATGGGCTTCGCATCAATTTCCTCTACCATTATAAATGGTGAGTTCTTGGCTACTTCTTGCCCCACGATCTCTGCATTTCCTATCATCGGTCCTTTCAAATCCCGCGCTCACCAACTTTGCCTCCTGCCATACTAGTATTTAATGCAAACATTTAAGGCCTCAAAGTCTATAATAGTCAAAATTGAAATGTCATTTTCACTGAAATTCCTTTCTGAAAGTTTTCAAAGCCCTCCTACCTTCACCACCTCCATGCCCATGCGTTGCCATCACCGTTCGAGCTTCATTGCTACCAGGATTCATCACCTTCATGCGGGTTCTTCAGGTAGGGTTTCTTTCGCTGCTCAATTATAAGTTTTTCCTTAAAATTTTGCAAATTGTCAGACTTTTTGAAAAAGAGAACCTCAAAATTAGAATAAAAACCCATGGCACATAAAACCCATGTGTTAGAAATTAAAGAAACCTTTGAAATTGGCTAATTTAGGCTAGGTAGAAATTAACACCCCTTCCTTCATTCTTGCACTAGGGCAACTGAGCCCTTGTGGCCCACAAAACCCTCGATATCATTGGTCCAACCCCTCATTGATAAACCTTAAATGACGTCATCACTAGTATCAAGACCGTGTGCATAGATAGGCTCCATCTAATTTTCATCACCCTTAGGATTTGACAAAAATTCTAAGTTAAATGAAGTTCCAATGATCACTGTGGGTTTTTCTTTGTGAAATTCTACTCATCAATTGCGCTTGACTTTGCCATTTCCAAAACATTTGTTTTATCTTACCCTTCTACCTTGTGAGCTTCATGGGTCAATCCTTTCTCACCCTTGGGATCAAACTTAACACTTGGATAACCTCACTTTGGTTGCAAACCATTGTGGGTATGCCCTTGCGGGCTACTCATCACTGCTAGCCCTTTTCATTCACCATTTTCAAAATGACAATCATATGCCACCCTCCCACTTCGTGGAATCCACCAAAAAAATTTCCACTAGATGGATATTTGCACTAAATAAGCCTTATGTGGGCCACTTCCTACAGACCACCATCCGTTGTTCGCTACCATCCATAATGCCTATCCAAAACAGTGAAAATTGTCCTTCTACCCACTTGGAAGATCCCAAGATCTTCATTGTCATTTGGGTCATGTTCTTAAAATTAAATAAGTATTGAGGCCCTTGCGGGAAAACCCTTGTGGGCCACCCCATGCTGATCGCCGTCTCAAAATGGCTAATCACCCCTGACTGTCCATTTGGTGAACTCTCCACTATACACCTCTATTTGGCCTGGTTGCACAAAAAAATTCCTAAGTAAAACTTGATTGCGGGCCAATCTCTATGGGTGGCCTCATGTGGGCCACCGTAGCTCAAGTGTCATTCTAAAATGGCCAAGCTTGACCTACCTACCGATGTGTAGGGTTTGATCCTCCTGTTGTTGTTTGACAAAAATGTTGTGTGCTAATGACCTTAGCTAGCCCAAAGGTGTAGACTGTTGCCTATGGGTTGTCATCTTGCCTCCGTTGTTTCACAACAACCATCACCTGGCTACCTTCTGTGACCTTCTACCCACATCCTTGTTGAGCCTGAGCCCTAAAGAGATTATAATGGTCATCCTCCATGCCCATGGGTCCTACCTTATGGGATTCCATTTACGAGATTCAACCTTGCTAGTGTTATTTCCAAATGTCAGACCTCCAAATGATTGCTAGCCTAGGGAAACCCACATCCCTAGGCCCGTATTGCCAAATCTCCCTTGAACGAAAGGCAAACAATTATTTTTAGGAGAGATGTTATGATCTCTAAAGGATGGATTATTTGATCTAACATTTTCTTTGCAAGATTTCACTGGCGCCCACCTTGTTTTATATATGAATCTGATTACTGCACCTATTCTTGTAGGATTTATGGAACTAGCTGCAGGATCATCGAGGGTCTCCGTCGAGCAAGAAAAGGGAAATAAATCAGCTAAGGCCCCAAGAAGGAGGAAGAAGAAAAGAAACAAGATGAAATTGAAGAAGAAGAAAATAGGCCTGAAGAAGAGTCTGGAAAAAAGAAAAGTAAGAAGCTAAATGTCATGAAGAGCCCAAGCAAGAAGAGGAAGAAAAGGTACCTAAAAGGGAAGATAGCCCCAAGGAACAAGAAAAGGCTATATTCATCTGAGACTCAGATGAGAAGGATGAAGAGAAAACAAAAGAAGGAAGCTTCGGATCATGGAGAAAAGGAGATCCAACATATTCAAAGAGAAGAAGGCGGTCATGAATCACCAAATGAGGGATCTCAGATGCCCAAGTAGCTAGAACAGAAAATATAGAAGAAAGTATCATCCCTCATGGATCTGAAGACAAGACTTGAGGAAATTCTAGTGCAAGCTCAAATAGAAGCTAAGAAAGAAAATAAGCTAAAGCTTAGATCACACATCACCATGGATGCATCAAGATCTCAGATGGTGTAAATCACTACCTCGGTGATAGATAAAGAAGAGTGGGTAAGTTATAATATATTCACCATTAGTTTGGGTATGACCACAAGGGAAGAAAAGATTGATCAACTCTAGGATTTTGTGGCTACAATTGTCCATTAGATGAACAAAGAATAATCCTCCAAGGAGGAATTGAAAGGACATGTGGTAGATCTTACCACCTACATACAACAATGGTCTTCTATAGAGGAATTGCAAACAACATCATCATCCCCACCACAACTGCTATCAAAGGACCACATGGACAAGTTAGAGAAAAGAAATAATTAGTCCAAGGCCACTGAGGATTGGTTCCAATGTGTAATTTGTAATGGAGATATGGGCATTGTCCATGCCATCAAAATAATAAATAAGTTTTCATACCTGCAAAGAAAATTGGAGGATGTTGAAAAGACTTGCCATCGCTTCACGGAGCTATACTGGATTACCTACCCTAAGCTTGAATCCAACCTCAAAATACCAGAAAAATTATGGGGAAAAGGAGCTAGGTTTGGCAAAGAATGATGAATGGCTCGTTGAAACATGGGAAATGAGCTTGGACAATAGAAAGGAGTTATTGGAGCAAGTACTCCATGAGGTAGAGCTTGATTTTGAATGGGCCAAAGAACATAGGGAGGATGCTGAGAAGTATCTTAAGCTGATGATAGATTATGAGATGCTAGCCCTCAAACTCAATGCGAGGAAGATCAGGCCATATTTCCATAAGAAGATGGAGAAAGTAACATCATATCTACTAAGGATGGATTTTCTAGACTTCACTGCCCATTCCTCCATCCAATCTAAACAAATGGCCTAGGCTATGCCTAAGTGCTTGAAGAATCGGGAACAAATGACAAGCCTGTCAAAGAAGCTTTCATTTCAGATACTTCAATTAGATATAATGGAGTGGGATAAGCTTTAGGTGTTAATCGGAAAATTTGTGGAGTATGCCATGTTGCAAAAGGAGGCTAGAATGTCTATCATTGATGATGATTTCCTCACTGTTTAGCTTTAGCAAAGAGAAATTAGCTAGAAGACAAAGTGCTACAGTGGTGTACACTAGAAGACAAAACAAGCTAGAAGATAAGAATGTATTTTAAATTGTAAAATAGTTTTGGGTAGGTGAAACCCTAATTTGGAATGAATCTTGGCCACTCTTTTTAATATTTGAGCACTATAAATAGGGGGTTCTCCTCCCATTTTCAAGAGAGTTGAGTTGTTGTAAAGACATGCTGCTAAAATTTTAATATAAATTCATTGATTTTTGTGGATTATTGAGTTTCATTCGTGTTTCATGATTCTTCTCCTCTTAGTTGTCAGATTTGAGTAGATTTAATTTATTGTTCTATGTGTTCTTGCATGCTTTAGTAGATTAGTGAATGTTGTTCATTGATGTTAAATAATTCTACTGTATTAATTCCTTTCCTTGTTCATGCTTTTTATTGTTTATTGATGATAAACAATAGTGTAAAGCTAGTTTGAACATATATTAATTGTTGCACTTAAACTTCATCTTTTATTCATGCTTATGATGAATGAATGGTTTAAAATATGTAGACATTAGAAGATAGCACTGGTTTCATGATACTATTAGTTGATTTGGTTAAGTGGAACTTAGTTTCAGGAAGGTTATCCATTGTAGTGCTCTCCATTGTCACTGTTCATCGCTAGTTTTAGGTGTAGGAACTTCTTCCTTTCCCTCCCCTTTGAAATTTCTTTGAAATAGTAGTTTAGGCAAAGTTCAGGCATCATTGTTGAACCACCAAAAAGATAGATACAAGAAGGGAAAGGGGATTCCCTAATGAGCTTCTAGGGTTTTTCACCATAGAAGCCAACTTTGAAAGAATGAATCTCTTTCACCTAATGATATGCTTTTGTTGTTCATTCAAAGAGGGTTGGATTGCGGGTTGTGAGTTCTGTGATATGGGTCTATCTAAGTACAATGAACTGATAATGAAATTAACTATTAAATAAAAACTATTGAAATTAAAGTGTTGGAAAACACATGATGATATGTTAACAATCTAGGAAAATAAACAAAACAAGTACATAAATGAAAGAAAAGGAAGGTGTGCACTTGGAATTGGAAGAGGAATTATTTAGAGGTCTAGAATACTACTGGATTTGATGTTGATGTTGAAAGGGACATTTGTGCCAATCCAGGCGACCTAGTCCTAGATTCCCAAAAACTAATCTAGAGCCTATTTCTACAAAATGGGCGTCCAAAAATGTCAAAATCAGAAAAAGGACCTATACAAAGAGATTAGGTTACCATTCTTGGTGACTTATTCCTCTTTAATATTTTTGGAGTTTGTGAAGAGGAAACAAGAAGCCCTAGGTTTACACCCTAGTTCTTCACAATTTCCTCCTTTTGAAGCTTTGATATTCGGGTCTAAGAGTGGTTTTTTGTGGATGATTTGACCTTGCAAGCAAGGAGAGACTTCAAAAAGTCTTCAAGGTCTTCAACTATCTTCAAAGTACCTGAATCTGTAAACACACAAGGCGAGAAAGAGAAAAATGTTGATTGTTAGGGATTGGGGGTTTGTCTTAGTCAAACCCCTTCTAGGTAACTAAACCAAAATAAAATAGAAATATAAAGCATGAATATGAAAAAATGGACTAATGGAATAAGTTACCTTTCCATGATGAGAGGTCTTGTGTTGTTGCAACAATCAGCCCTTGAATGCTTTAGAAATGATGTCTTGTTGACTTGGAATGTGAAACCCTAGCTTGGTTGAGAAGAGGAAGGAGACGCGGAGAGATGGAGAAGAAAATGGATGGTGCATAATGAGGAATTAGGGTTTTGGAGCTTATTTATACTTGTTATGCCCTAATTTTCCGGAAATAACACCATACAAGTCAACCTTATGGTTTTAGTGACCTAAATCCTAAAAGATATTAAGTTAAATTCAATTTTTATGCCACATAGGACTAGGTCACCCAAGGTGGCGACCTAGTCCACTTGGGAATTTTTCATTGTTTTTTGGTAATTAAATTATTATTATTTGTGTTTTTCAGGATTGTCTTCATAAAACACTCTAAGATAATTCTTGTATGAGTATTAAAGGGGTCATTAAAGGGTTAATTTAGTGAAGACAAGCCTGGGAGAGCATAAAAATATTTTACAACACTTTGTCAAAAGGCTTGGAAAGATGTAAAAAGGGACTAAAAATGGTCCAAAGTCCATAGGAAAAGGTCCAAATGAGTGAAAACTATCAAGATATACACTTTTTGGTGACATATTTAGCCCCCACTTTAGTGAGAGTGTGAACTTGATTCAAACTGACAGTAAATTAGCCCAATGGGGATGACAAAGAATGACAAAGAAGAAGAACAAAAAAGATGAAGTAGGTAGTCAAGCCCCCAAGGATTTGAGATTCTAAGTCAACTTGACATCAGTACAAAAGACATTCAATGGTGACTGCATTACAAAAAAATGAGATGCACATTCATGCAATGATAAGGATTTGTGTGAAGAGAATAAGGAGATATGTGCTCACTATGGGGCCATAGAACATTGGGTTGTCTACAGGGTGAGAAGTCCCAAAAGGTGAGAAACATACACATGGTGGGTATGTACTCACAAATGTGGCTATTGGGAAAGATGTATTGCTCCAAGTGGGATTCCCGTTTAACCATACCAAAGTTATACCTCGTGATAATTTTTATAAGGCACCCCAAAAGAAAGTGATGTTTGTAATGATGGTGTTCAAATGGATTTTTCTTTGTTCATGTGTTGTCTCATCTTAAGAAACATTATATGTAATGTGTCAAGAGAGGAAAAGTGCAAATGTACTCATATTGTATCCAAGAGAGGCAAGGGCTCATCTTGTATGCAAAAGAGTAAAAATGCAGATGTCTTAATCCTAAACAACATTATGTGTAATATTTTCAAGAGAAGGAATCACAAGAAAAATATAACACAATGAAATGTGAGTGGTGATGTATGCCCCCACTTTAAAGGAATTGTGAAACACTGTACTATGAGAAATTTATTTAAATTAGAAGAAAGGAAGAGGACATGAGAGCTTGTTCCAAACGCCCTATGTCGAGTCATATGGTTTTCGATAAGCTACGTCATGAAGAGGGGTGTATGTCACATGCGAGTCAATCTTAAGACATGTTATCCACATCCCAAGCTTGCTCTTATATGTTCATGAAATATTAACAAGTCACAAGAGACAATGGCAAGTGACATACGAGGGGCGAAAGGCTAACTAACCTCTTGCCTCCACTTAGTGTAGGACAAGAGTGAGCTGAAAGGGATTGAGGGAAGGCAAGGTAGAGGGAAAATTAGTATCGATTAGAGGAGTTTGTAAAATCTGAATCAAGAGGAGGCTACAAGATGACATTGGCATTAAGAAAAGAGTCATTTGTTGGTGTGAAAGGATCACTTGGAAAGGCTGGGTGAGAAGGGTGATTTAGGAGAGAGTTGTTGTTGGAAGAAGGTTTGATTATTTCGATGAAAAGGAAAAATCCAAGACCATGGTTGGATATGTGCATATGAGGCTCAATAGGGTTATAGATTCCTTGTTCATTAGCACTAAAACCTTCACCACTATAGCCAAGTTACTTCATGATCTCATAACCTTGTCCATAGAGCTTTTAAAGCTTCTTTGGATCAGGTGAGGGGTCATTTTTTGTATTGGTGGCTAGAGTAGTTGAAGCAGATGCTATCGAAGGATCAACCAATTCTTTTGTTAACAAGACTATGTGTCCATTTGGAGAGTCTTTGTTGTTGTGTTTGGATTCACCTAGTAAAGTTGTGGTAAAGTTTAAGGAACCTCAACCATTGTCAAAGGACTTTGGTTGTACGAGCTCCACATGTTGGTTGGGTGTAGTGGCGAAGGGTTTGGATTTGTTTTGCTCAAGGTGTAAGACACTGTGAGGCTCAGGATCAGTGTCTAGTGTGAACACTTTGTTGTTGTAGATGTACTTCATCTTGCAATGAAGAGTGGAAGGCACACCATTCATTGCATGAATCCATGGCCTGCCCAAAATGAGGTTAGCTAAAACATCATTAGGCATAACATGGATTGATGTGTCTAATGTGGCCACTCCAACTGTAAGAGTGATCACACCAAGCGGTTGTTGTCTAATACTATCGAATCCAATGAGATATAAGGATGAAGGTTGGATGGTTGTTCTATCAATATGGAGCCTATCCATAATATTGACACTACACACATTAACTGAGCAACCATTATTAACAAGGGTTCACTTGATCCCTATGCTTTTGTATTGAGATATAATCATGAAGGATTCAAATTTTTTTTGCACTTCCAAAGGACAGAGCTCACTTTGGTGGAAAACAATGTCAGCGTTGAAACCTTGGATCATAGCTGCAATGTCATTTTTTTGTGCACTAAAAGGGACATGAATTTGTTGTAAGGCCTCCTGCATCATGTTGTGATAGTGAGGGGAGGCTTGGATAAGGTTCCATAAAAATATTTTAGTAGGAGTATTCCTTAGTTGGTCAACAAGGTCATACTCCCTAAGGAAAGAATTGAAGCGAGGGGTAGCAGAAAGAATAAGAGGGGATGAAGGTAAGGGTGTTGAGGTTGATGGTTGGGAACATGGATTGTTTTGGGTGTAATGTGTATGAGCAATGGTATTATGACTCAATTGCTCCAACACATTATGCTTAGGTGGGGAGAGAGTGAATTCAGGTTTAGAGGGTGGGGAAAGGATGAGTTGAGGTTGAATAATATTAACATCCCCTTGGGAAGGAGAGTCAATGCTATCCTTGGATTGCATCATTATATCCTCCCTAGGACGAGAGATTCTAGGAGAATTACAAGTCGCATGTTCTTGATATTCAAGGATAGGTTCTTCTAAGATGACCTCATCATAGGTAGGGAAAGGATAATTGATGTGATTAGCATGGGTGGGATGATGAGAGGGTTCTAGTTAATAAAATAAGGTCTCATTCATTTTTCCCATAATAGCCGCCCTAGTAAGAGAGGGACAAGCAAGAGGTTCATCACATGTTGTGGTGTCCTCACAAATAGGGTGGTCATCAAGGAAAGAAAATGTTAGGAACATGAGGGAAGATTGGATCTTGGTGTTCATGTAGGCCCTTCCAAATGTTAGGAACATGAGGGAAGAGACAAATAAGGTTAGAGCTCTCAATCATTGGATTTCATGAAACCAATATATCCTTCTCACAAATGTGTTTGTCATGATTGGGTTTAATGATATCTATTGTGCCTATAACACACACGCCCCATTCAGAATGGGGACCCTCTCTTTCCTTTTTCCTTTCCAGTCTCTTTTTGCTACCACCTCATTTTGCATGCCCCCATTTTGGTGTCCTTGATGGTCAACATGTTCTTCAAAGTCTCATTTTAGGTTGACCATCTTTTTCCCCTCATAAAGTTGCTAAGTCTTAATCCCTTTTGGGGTTTTCTCTGTTAGTTTTCCTTTCTGGCATCCGTGGGACCCTCTGAGCCTGGACCATCAAGTTTTCCCTATCGAGTTTCCCTCTCCGGGTTTCCCTTGTGGCTTCTTCGTTCTGAATGGCCGACGGTCGGCGTCCTCCCAGAATTCAGACCCCAATGCTTCCTTGGCTATCTGCATCACTTTTCAAAATGGAAATGGCTATGCTCCGATGTCCTTCCAACCGTCGAGCTCTGGTTCTCCTGCCATCGTCCTAGAAATTTAAACTCACCTACCTCAACCGTCATTGTACCAGCATTCATTAAGGCGTATTAATGTCACTTATAGGCTATTTAAATGAGTTTTGACCTATCATTTTCACATGTCAGGAAGAACTAAAGAGCATAGTGATACCCCAACAATCTTTGCCTCCGTGCTTGGGCTTCAGCTTCGGCGTTCTTCAAGGATTCGACATTCTGCTTCTTTGGGCCCCCAAGGTAGGATTTCCATTCGACTGTCATTTCCTTTTCTAAGCTCCGTAAATCAGAACCAAGTAACAAGGAGAAAAGGACTAGGAATCTGGTAGAATAATGTCGCATCTTAAAACCCACAATTTTGAAAATTGAAAAGCAACCCATAGCTGGTTCAAATCAGAAATTGAAACCCTATCGTCGCATTGATGTTCTTTGGTGTAGGTGACCACACCTCTCGGGCCCGAGCCTCTCTTTGGCCGTGGCATTAACTTAGCTAAACTCACTCCGATGGTGAAGCTCCTCCCAAGTTCGATACCCTAGAGTTCCCTGTCCGTTTCACCATTTCTCAACGGTAGCTTCGTTATGACCTTCCAGATCTTGGACCCTGGGCTTGCAAAATCTGCTTGAAACTCTTGGCAAAAATCAAACTTCAAAGTTGTCTTCGGACCTTGGCCATCGGACTTCCATCCTTAGGTCGCCATCACCGATTCGTCATTCCACATGGCCACTACGAGACATCTTCCCGGCTCTTGGACCCCGATCACCTTTTCGCTCTATAGGTTTGAAACAATTAAATTAAAGTCCAAACCTTGCTCAAACTCCAGCCTCCGAACTTCTGTCCCCAGAACTCCATCTTGCTTCCACCATCTTGAATGGCTGAACCTATCTACCTTTCCAGACATCAGGCCCCAAACCTTGATTCGCCTCCAAAGTCTTGGACAAACTGATGAACCCACCTCAGGTCTGATCCACTAGGAAGCCCATCCCAGACTTCTGTCTGTGCTTCGTCATTCCACACAGCTATCCCTAAATGGCTTCTCGATCCCTATAGCCCAAAATCCAAAACCATGCCTCCAGAATGTCGTTTGCTCAACACTGTTCCAAATAGCTGATCCTTGACAAATTTCTTGCAGGTCAGGCCCAAATGCCTAAATGAGGACTCAAATGACCTCTAAATTGAAAATGGATTTTGACCCATGTGCTTAAAATTGACCTTCTCCCAAGTGAACCCTTTTTTAAGCAAGTTGAAGACCAAGGGAAGTCATTCAGGACTCCTTGCCCTGTTTTCCATTTGAAAACAACATTCTAGCAAGAGAAGTCCGACTCCTAGGGCTCAGGTCACCCGTTTTCCTTCCAGTGTTATTTTAATCAAGTGTTATAATTTTCTTAAATGGAAATTGTGGATCTAACCTTGATTTATAGGAGGTTTTTTGAGGTTGCATCCTCATGTTTAAGTTTGCTAACTCCTATCTCTCTATGCAAGATTTATAGAATATGGTGCAAAAACTTTGGGAGCAACCAAGGACAAAAGGAAAAGAACTGGCAAAACTCCCTGAGGCAAGGAGGACAAGGACCAAATGAGGTACCAATTCTAGGGAGTGCCATTGCACTCCAAAGTTACAACTAGGTGAAAAGATATCACAGACGTCAACATCAGGTGATCGATGAGGTGGCCTATGAGTCTTCTAGTGATGACAGCGAGGGTCTAGGCACATACATAATTCAAGAAACAACCGATCTAGAGCTCAATGTGGAATGGGACAAACAACTTAAGGAGATTGAAGACAAAGAGGCAGAAAGGTAGCCTCTGGCTTAAGAAAGAGTTGCTGCTCTGGAGACAAAGGGTTATAGGTCTCCAGTGGAGGGGCTTGACCATTCCCCTGAGCATGGTGAGGAAACATCCTTTCATGAAGGTACACAAGAGGATAAGCCCAAGGAATGCAGGATTGATCGGGATAAGGAAGAAAAGGATGCTGAGGGAGAAGACCACCCTAGTGAATGAATTCCCACCAAATCTCCCATCAAGAGCATAATGCTCATACAAGACTCCTGTGAGGAGAGGGAAGATACAAGGATTGAGTAGGAGGACCTTAATGACAAGGCCATCAAACTCAAGGTGGAGGACAACAAAGATCAACATGAATCACCCAAGGAAGGGTCCCCAATGCCTGACTGGTTGGAAAGGCAGCTGGAAAAGAGGACTCCCGCTCTGAAGGACCCAAAAGCAATATTGGAGGCAATATTGGCTAGAGCTCAGATTGGTACCAAGAAGGAGAAAATGCCTAGAATAATATCAAAGGTAACAATGGATTCCTTTAGATCTAGGGTTGTACAAATACCTACATCGGTGGTTGGAGAACAAGGAATAAGCTACAACATTTCCACCATTGACTTGGGAGTGGTGACCAGAGAGAAGAAGGTTGACCATCTCTAGGAATCAGTCACCATAGTGGTGCACCTCATTTAGCAGGATAAAGTTTCGAAGGAGGAGCTTAAGGAACAGGTGGCTGATTTGACGGCCTATACTCAACAATGGTCATCCTTGGAGGAAAAACCCACCAAATCCTCCGCACCACCGCAGTTGGTGTCCAAAGAACAGATTAACAAGCTGGAAAGGAGAAAGAACTTGGACAAGGCCACATAAAACTAGTTCCGATAGGTCTTGGATATTGGGAATACAGGTATCAATTTGGATGTTCAAACAATGAAAAATTTGTTGGAAGTACAAACATCTCTTGAATATACAAGGCGAATCTGCATTGAGTATGGGGTTGCTTACCCAAAAAAGAGGCTATCCTCGCACTACCAAGTGAGGTTTGGGAAAAGGAGTTTTCCTTCAAGGACGATGACCATTGGTTGATGGATGTGTGGAAGAAAGAATTTAATCACTAGAAGGAAAGGTTGGAATAGGTACTTGAGCGAGTAACTCCAGATATTGAATGGGCAAAGGAGGCTAGAGGGGATCGTTTCTGATACCTGAAGCTGATGGCGAAGTATGAAGTGCCCGCTGTCAAGATCAATCCAAAAAGAGAAAAGCCTCACTTGTGAAAGAGGATGGGGGATGGGATGTCAACCGAGATTACTGCAAGTTTTATAAGATTTATTGCCTGAGCTTTCGGCCAGTCCAAACTATTCAGGGAGCACGTTGCCAAGTATGACGAGGACTAGGAAAAGCTTGTTAACAATTCCAAAGAATGGAGCTACCAAATGCTAAGATTCAACATCATTGAGGTCAACAAGTTCCAGTCGGTGATCTTGAAATTCATGGAGTATGCAGCTTCGAAGAAGCAGGAAGGAAACTCTATTATTGATGAAGAATTCCTAAAAGAATAGTTATGGCAAAGAGCAATCAACAAGAAGATGAAAATGCTGCAGTGTCGCCACTAGTAGACAAAACAAGGATATGGACAAAGTGTATTTTAAAAATGTAATATATTTGGGGGTAGGTGAAACCCTAGTGTAAAGTGAATCTTGGCCACTCATTTTTCTTTTTGAAATCTATAAATAGGGGTCTCCTCCTCTCATTTAGAGAGAGTTGAGTTGTTGTAAAGACATGTTGCAAAAATTGCAATAGAAATAAATTGATCCTGGTGCATTTATGGATTTATTCTCATGTTTCATGATTCTTCTCTCATAAGTTAAGATTTTAGTTTGATTTACTTTGTTGTTCTAGTCTCCTTTTAGCTATCCTTGGTAGATTTAGTAATGTTGTCCTTGGTTGTGAAGATTCCTACTATCTGTATGCTTTTCTTGTCCATACATTTAGTCATTTGCTATTGGTAGATGGTAGGGTAAAGTTAGTCTAGACTCTGATTTTATAGCTGCTCTTTAAAATTTATCTTTATTCATACATGTATATGGTGAATGAATGATGAAATATCTGCAGTCCTTAGAAGATAGCATAGATTTCATGGCATTGTGAAATTTTTGATTAAGTGAAATTCTATTTTAAGGAAACTATCCACAACAGAAACCTCCATGATCACTATTCATCGGTAGTTGTAGGTCCAGGAACCCTTTCTCTCCCCTACCCTTTTTCTTTCTTTTTTAGAAGTGACCTATGCTAAGGTTCATTGCACATTGAAAAGCCAAAACTTAAAATTGAAATGGAGTTCTAGACTACTGTTTGAACCTGGAGCGAAAGTGTAGTAATTTCCTATCCAAAAAACTCTATTTGCAAATCCAATTCTCCTCCAGCTTAGTCCACGTAAGTCTTTCTTGTGACTGCTAGCAAAAATCACATCAACATCAACTGAGACATTCCATTCAAGTCATGACCTGACACCCGAGAGACCTTGGGGTGATTTTCAGAAACTTTTTGGATATCTCCTTTCAAGAGAGGTAATGCACCAACACATTGCATGTGTTGAGAAAGTGTGTCAAAACACCCCATCAAAAATTATCCTTATTCACCAAAGCATTGTCACAAAGAGGGGAGGTTTTAGGATATATGAATGAAGACTAGGTAGAGTGGTGGTAATTAAGTCCTCTTGTATGGCTATACTATCATCCCAAAGGGAATGAGCAGAAGAACAAACAAGATCGTCATGATAATCAACGATTGTACCTTCATTTTCCAATATACCTTCATCACTAAAAGGAGAGGTATCATGAAAAGAAAAAACGTTATCATCATGGTTATCTAAGTTTTTTATTTTCTTCTAACACATCATCCTCACAAATAGGAGAGAGAGGAGGGGGGGTGAGTGTAAGACAGGTGTTAATGTTTTCATCTGCTAGACAATCAAGAATGGGGGCATGTATTGAATGAAATTTTAACATGTTTGAATAGTTTACAAACAATGTAAAGAAAAAGGAAAAATGTAAACATGTTTGAAGAATTAACAATTCAATATAAAAAAAAAAAAAGGAATGATCATTTTCATATTGCAAAGAAGATAATTTGTTGATTACACTATCAAGGATCTAAAAATGAAACTTTGTAAATGCAAAATTGGAAATTTACAATGCATAAAATGAGATAATTTATGATAATTATAATAAAATACAGTTAAAAAAAACACAACCTATTGATAAAGGTAGGTAATGGCAAAAAATAGAAGCACAAAATTAGGGTGTTCAGCTTTGTAAAGGGTAGTTTAAGAACCCTGAAGGGACTAGGTCGCCCAGGATGGTGACCTAGTCCTCTTGGTGATTTTTTTGAGTTTTGATAGAAAATATTGATGGGTACAGGTGGTTTATGTGTTGTACAATGCAGATCTAAGAAGAAAATACAAAATTTTAAACAGTGTGCAATAATTTAAATGCAAAAATGCAACCTATAATGCACTTTCAGTAATGCAACATGCAATGCAAGTTGGAATCTAAACCAAAAATGAATGGTGTAGGGACATCAAGTTCACCAAAATGAACCACCAAAAAGATAAATAGAAGAAGGGAAAGATGATTCCCCAATGAGCTTCTAGAGTTTTTCACCCTAGAAGCTAACTTTGGAAGAATGACTCTCTTTCACCTAATGATATTAGTTTGGTGTTCATTTAAAGAGGGTTGGATTGGGGGTTGTGAGGTGTGTGACATGTGTCTATCTAAGTACAATTAACTGATAATGAAATTAACTATTAAATACAAACTATTAAAATCTATGTGTTGGAAAAGACATGATGATATGCTAACAATCTAAGAAATATAAACAAAATAAGTACAGAAATGAAGGGAAAGGAAGGTGTGCACCCGAAATTAGAAGAGTAATGATTTAGAGGTCTCGAATGATGTTGGATTTGATGTTGATGTTGATGTTGAAAGGGACATTTGTACCAATCTGGGTGACCTAGTCCCAGATTCTTGAAAATTGGTCTCAAGCCTGTTTCTACTAAATGGGTGTCCAAAAATCTAAAAACCACAAAAGGACCTATCCAGAGGGACTCGGTCGCCATTCTTGGAAAATTAGTCTTGTTCAATATTTTTGGAGTTTGTGAAGAGGAAACGAAAGCCCTGGGTTTACACGCTAGTTCTTCATAGATTCCTGCTTCTGCCACTTTGATATTTTGGCCTAAGAGTGGTTTTTGGTGGATGATTTGACCTTGCAAGCAATGAGAGGTCTTCAACAATTCTTCAAGGTCTTTAATGATCTTCAAAGTACTTGAATCTACAAACACACAAGGCAGTAAAGAGAAAAATGTTGATTGTTAGGGATTAGGGGTTTGCCTTAGTCAAACCCCTTTTGGGTAACTAAACCAAAATGAAACAAAAATTTAAAGCATGAATATGAAATAATGGAGTAATGGAATAAGTTACCTTGCCATGATGAGAGGTCTTGTGTTGTTGCAACAATCAGCTTTGGAATGCTTAAAAAATGATGTCTTGTTGACTTGGAATATGAAACCCTAGCTTGCTTGAGAAGAGGAAGGAGAGATGGAGAGGTGGAGAAGAAAATGGATGGTGCATAATGAGTAATTAGGGTTTTGGATCTTATTTATACAAGTTATGCCCTAATTTTCTTGAAATAACACCATATTGGCCAAGCTTAGGGTTTTAGAGACCTAAATCTTGAAATAAATTAAGTTAAATTCAATTTTTATGCCACATGGGACTAGGTCGCCCAAGGTGGCGACCTAGTCAACTTGGGAATTTTTCATTGATTTTTGGTAATTAAAGTATTATTATTTATGTTTTTCAGGATTGTCTTCATAAAACATTCTAAGATAATTCTTGTATGAGTATTAAGGGGTCATTAAAGGGTTAATTTAGTGATGAAAAGCCTAGGAGAGCATAATTTTTTTTTACAACACTTTATAACACTTCATCTAAAGGCTTGGAAAGATGTAAAAAGGGACTAAAAATGGTCCAAAGTCCATAGGCAAAGGTCCAAATGAGTGAAAAGTGTCAAGGTAGACACTTTTTGGTGACACAATTGTAAAGCCAAATATGATGATAAAAGTGGAGTCTAGATTGCTATTTTGAACTTGCAGCAACTGCACATCAATTCCAACTCTTAAGAACTCCATTCAAAGAACCAATTTCCTTCCAACTCAACACACGTAAGGCTACCCTGTGATTACCAAGAAAATCAAATCAATCAACTGAGACATTGCAATCAAGTCATGACCTGACACTCGAGAGACCTTGGGATAATTTTTTGCAACTTGTTGTAGGAAGTTGTCTTTTAAGAGAGGTGATGCACTTATGCATTACCTATGTTGAGAAGTGTAAAAATACCCATCAACACTAGATACACTAAAATTTTAAGGAGATAGAAATGGATCCCATGTTAGAAGGAATGTACCTAACACAAGGCTATCTAACCCATTGCCCTCAAGTGTAGGGAGAAATGTAATCCAAGATGGATGATAATATGCTACTCCTTGCAAGATGAAATATGATTGCATAAATCCTAGCTTATACCCCCATGCATGGTAGTCAACATGTTATGATATTACAACTACCACATGGGAAGGAGTAAAGAAAATTCCTTAGTTTATCATTTGATCATGTAAGCGTCAAATTCATTCAACATCTTTTTGAAATAAAAAATTCATCATTGGTTTGTCTAAATGTTCTATGATAGGCAGAGTGGGATTTGTTTTTATTCTTTCTTATCTCATAGATCATAGATACATGGTAGTGTAATTTATCCTAGGTTTAGAAGTGTGGCTAAAGCATGCTTAGTCTCATAAAAAGGATGTGGAGCATGTAACACACCTTTCTTATGCAAAGGTAGAGGACCTTGGTAACCTACACATTGGTATCTTTGGATGGTGTTTTTTCCAAAAGAGGATGGATCTAATGTTCATTCTTTATGTCACATCTATGTTTTTAAAAAATCCCAAAGCCTTGTCCAAAGGATTTTTCTAAGTTAACAAGTGTGTAAATTGTAATTTTGTTGGGGTGAGACAAGTAAGAAAGCAAGGCTAAGGCCAAATAAGATCATATAAAATAAAATTTTATGGAACCTCTAGAGGTAATTTGAAGATTCTTGGGTTGAATTCATCATTAGGGATTTGAAAGAATGAACAATAAGCAGTGCCTCCCTCCCACTATTTGAAGGAACAAATAATGAGGCAAAGCTCCAAGTTATGATACCTAAGCTAAGGATGAATAAAAAAATCAAAGTTAAAAATTAGGAAATTGAAGGGGACTCAACAATTAGAATAAATGTAGTGAGAAATCACTCACTTAAAAAAATGGAAATTGAGAGCTTATCTAGAAGTGGAATCAAATTTATCATAAATTTTTAGTAATATGCTAATTAACCATACATACGGAGACAAAATTTTTGATGTGGATAATTTATTGAATATGGCCCCAGATGGTGTTCATAATTACACCATACTTGGAGATATTTTTAAGGAAAGTGGTAACCATGAAACATAACGGCTTGTTAAATTATATCGTTGAGAATGGTGGAAAAGAAAATTGGTGCATACAAATAATCAGAGTGCCACATGTAATGTCCAATTTGATATGCTAAAGTGGTAATGAAATCATTATCATGAGTCAAAGGTAAATTCAAAAGTTCAGAAAGATGTCAAGGAATACTCTAGGATACATCCCCATCTACAGAAACATACAAACCAAATGGCCATATCTATCAAAGGAGCAAGTGAAAAATGAAGCATTCACATTTTCCAAATTTCTTTTATAAAGCTCTCTAGAATGCATACTCTAGTTTATCTTGTCTCCAAAAAATGGCAAATAGATTTGCTAGGAGAGGTAAGAAAACAAAGGTTGAAGGTGACATTTAAATCACATCATGACTTGGAAATTATGGCAGTTAAATAGGTTTTGGGAGATGAATTTTTGATAGAAGATAATAGGCACCATGTTAATATGGATGTATCCTCTAGATTTATGACCTCTTTGTAGGATTTAGGTGAGCCCAAGGATATGGTCACTTTGGCCACAAAATTGGTGAAGAAGGCCTTCTTGAGGGGCTTGGAGGATGTCTTATAATTAGCTAGAACAAGTGTGGTCATCCTACTCCTAGGAGATATCCACTATTTACTGAAGGTTGGTGCAATGGTACAATGATGGCCCTTTCTAGGCAATTTTTGAGCAACAACCCTCATGATTCATAAAAAAGGTGTCTAAGGGGTGCTCTTTCAAGAAAAAGATCACTAATTTGGAGCCCATGTTTGTGATTGAATGGATTGACTAGTTCATCGACCAAGTGGAAGAGTCTAATTAATAACCTATGAAGTGGGTAAAGAATTTTGTATAGTTAATATCTTGGGTATGCATACCCTAGATTAGCAAATGGAATGGAATATAGTAGGTAATCTATATAGAAATGACAGAACAATACCAAGATGGATAAACCTTGATTTTGTAATGAAAGTAAAGTATGGATCCCTTTTCTAATCAATATCTAGAGCAACCCTAGCTACGACTTACCAAAAAAAACAATTAAAATTAGCTGATCATATTTCTATTAATGTTTTAGTCAAGTCATGACCTTTATTTAAAGGTCTTTGAAATTTATTTTTTAATATTTTTGGTTTCCATCCAAGGGCCTTCAAATGAATGTACATACAAAGGAAGGCCTTTGGATGAGCTCTTTACCTTGGATATCTCAACATTTTCTGATAATTTTTAGTTTCAAAACTTCTAATTGGAACTTCAAATGGAATTGACTAGAAAAGGTAATTTATAAGATCATAGCACTCGAAATAATCTTTTCAACAAGTATAATTTTGAGTATATTTAATTTGATTATTATATCTATTTTCTATTTTCTAGTGAACATAGATTTTGAGTAATAATCAAGGTTTTTGTTTCACACATATAAAAATAGTTAAATATGTAAAAATACATGTGCACTAGGTATTGATGTCTTTATTTCAACAAGAAAGTAAGATAGTTCATATACATATCAAAAAAATATGTTGTATAGTGTAAACCTATGTCTAAATTACACTTAATCTCACTTTAAAAATTTATTAAAAAAATTGTAACAATAAATTATGAAAAAATATCTATGCATTAGATAATGTTGTGATGAATCTATTATTCAAAATTTAATAAATTTATCCTTTCTAAAAAAATATTTTCTATGGTATAAACACCAATTTTTAAAACTACTATTTACTATTAAAATAAGATATTAAAATTTAAATAAAAAATACATAAATCATTACTTAAAAAAAGTATACTTAAATCTACACATGAAACCTCAGAAACACTGATTCACATTATCTTCAAATTCTAAATAGTTTCATTAATATATGTGTGAGAAAGTGAAAATATGATTTAAAATTTTTATTCCAATGTGTTAAAATGATTTGTTAAGACTAAATTAAAAATTAATGAATTCATAAAAATAAATAATGAATGATCTTTCTTAACAATGAAAAAATTGAAAAAAATATAATTTCACATTCTACTTTAAAATAAAATAATTATGTAACCACTAAAATATAAATCAAACAATATATAAATTGCTAAATATTTTTTACTAAAATCATGGAAAACTCTTACCTATTTTAAGAATCAACATGATTAACTATATATATAAAAAAATTACACTATTTTCAAATATATAAATAATCAAACATTTACATACTATATAGAGATGGATAGTAATCAACTTGTTCTAGCAGTCTACAGAAGACTTAGATGTGAAACTGGTGGAAATATATAAATTACATTCTATCATATATGTGTGCTTAGGAATAAGAGATCTAGAAAGAGGAGAGGGTTTGTATAAAGAAGGGCTTATACAAGAAACAATCGTATTATTAGGGACGAGTGAAATATCATGTCTCTCAGAAAAAGTTTATATGTAAGAAGTCAAGGGTTATAAAGATAGGTAGGCAGACGAGGAGTTGCGAAGAGGGTGAGAGGAACTTTCCTGTGAATCGAGACTTCATATTTCTCACTCATGTCCAAATCTTGGGGTTGTTGGCCGTAGGGAAGCGACCAATGAAATGCATGAACAAAGCTTGCAAGTGCAAAATGTATCATACGAAGCCCCAAATTATAGCCCGGGCACATTCTTCGCCCTGCGCCAAACGGTATTATTCGAAAGTCTCTTCCATGGAGATTAACTGGATTACCAACGAAGCGATCTGGATCGAATTCTAATGGCCTGTCCCACGCATGTGGATCTCTTGCCACGGCCCATACATTCACCATTACGTGTGCGTTCGGGGGAACAAAATAGCCCATTATTTTGGTTGAAGATTTTGGAGATGCGTGAGGAAGCAGAAGTGGCGTTGGAGGATGCAGTCGAAGAGTTTCCGTCAAAACAGCTTCTAAATATTTTAGCTGAGGAAGATGAGATTCTGTTACTCTCTCTTCCATTCCCACACATGCGACCAATTCGTCTCTCACTTTGTTCATGAGATGAGGATGGCGGATCAGCTCGGACATCGCCCATTCCACCGTGCGGGTAGCCGTGTCGGTTCCTGCCGCTATCATGTTCTGCATAAATCAACAAAATTAATGAAGTTCTCAACATGTATAATCTTAGATATCAAGAAAATAAACCCAATACATACATAGTTTTCAAACAGACTGTCTACTAAACTTACAATTATCTGTTTGGAATTCATACTGTTTACATCTACTGTTTAATATATAATAAATTACCAGTCATTCCGATCCTATGTATGAATAATTTCAGCTAAAGTCGACTTGAGTTTGCGTTTTCTACGATTGAATGAAAAAACATAAAGTGAACAGCCGCTAATACTATAATTTAATGGGTTGCTGTGCGTACTAGTAAAATGCCTTTGATGTTAGACTCGGAAAGTTGTGCTCCCTCTTCGACAGAATTAGATTTGAGTTCATAGAGAATTTGTAGAAAGTCCTTGTTGTCATCGTCCTCTCTAGGCAGAAGCATACGCTTCTGTTGTTCTTCCATCTTCCTCACCAGAAACTCATCAAGGCGCTTCTGCAAGCTCTTGGTTACATCAAGAGAACCACCCAAACCAATCCAATCTAAGAAAGTAACGTAATCCCCAATCCTAAAACGAGCACCCTCGATTAAGAAATCCTCCATTAATTGTCTGAAATGCGCGGCCTCCGCGTTATTCTCGTCAAAGAGTCTCATCCTGAGGGTCATCTGTCCAATAACATTAGAAGTGAAGACATTAACAAAATCTCCGACATTTACAGCAGTGGCTCGCTGTTTAAAGATAGAAGCGAGCAGCAGTGCCATCTCTTCTTCGCGGAACTGCTGCCACTTGTGCAGACATTTGGGGGTCAAGAGGTGGAATATACAGAGTTTTCGCAGCATAGGCCACTGGGAAGACATGGTGATATCGCTCCTACCGTACAAGAGAATATCTGCAGCCGCTCCCATGTGTTCGGGTCTGTTAGAGAAATCGGAATCAAATGTCTTGAGAATTGCAACTGCAGCCTCCTGAGAGGAAGCTATAAGGGCGGGGGTGGTACCTAATTTGAGATACATGAGGCCGCCATAGCGCTTGGAGAGAGCATAAAGAGACCGGTGGGGATTCGAACCGAGGTCCAGCAGGCTACCCAAAATAGGCAGCCCTCGCGGCCCTGGCGGTAGCTTTGCCTTTCCTCCATTGAATAAGTAAAGACAAGCTGGCATCACTATTACTGCTAGAGTTACTGAAACTGAGAATAAGTAAGAAAATGAAACAAACTTTGAAACGTCCATATTCGGATCTTGGTATTCATTTAGATCTTAATGCTTCTATTCCTGGATTATATATGAAATATGTTCAATCGAAGACCTGAATCTTCACTTGAAGAAGAGCGGGTGTTGTACGACTAACCCGTTGTCAACAAATGCTACTCTTCTTTCACACTTTCAACAATGCACAACTATTCATTACGTTATTTCGGTTTCTCTCCCTTTCACAAACTTCCGATGTGTAACCAACAGATGGAATTTATGGGGGCTTTCGTCAATATCGGTTATAACAGCTAAATAGTCAATGGTAATCCATCAACGCATACAAAGTTTCTTTTGATATTTCAACTATCTCGTAATTACAAATAGACTAAAATAACATAATGTCAATATGAGTTGGTTTCATTTGTGTGTATATTCATTTTCTCCTTTCGACAATAAATCTATTCGAGAATTTCTTTTCATACAATTAATTCTAGAATACCTTTTTCCAAATTGTCTAATAATGTTTTTTTAAGTTTATTTAGTTTTTCTTCTTTGAAAAAATTGTGTTCAACAAAACACATTTTTTTGTAATTAATTAATTCTTATGATACTAGAAACACTACTTTCATCGTGACTTAATAAAGATAAGGATAATGGTATACTGAAATTTAGGTATTAACAACTCTTCTTGTTATCTAATTTGAATAGAAAGACATTTTCTAAAAGACTGAAAAGATTTTTTTTTAACAAAAAATCTAGATGTTGAAGAGATCTCTCTAATTTGAAAAATAGTTTCTAACGAACAAATGTATTTTTCTACAATCTATAAATGATTACCTTATTAGAAGGACCATATCCATTGTGACATAATCTTATCTACATGTATAGGAATATTGGTTTATTTAATTATATACTACCAAAAAATAATGTAATTTATTTGAGTGAAAATATTTTTTTGAAATATTGTAGAGATTTATATGTATTTAAGAAAATAATACTAAACAAATCAATATATGCAACCATTATATCACTAGGAGGACCACTTTGATTTTTACATCACTATATTAACATAAGAATAATATTAAATTAGACTATATATACTATCATGAACCAAACTCTCAAACCAATCTAAGGTTATTTCCTTAGTCAAATTATTTTGATAGAGATCTTACACCTCATGAACACACAAGTCATTAAATGTTATTCTTTTCTTCTTAAGGTGATCCTAGAACAGTGTGTCCCTACTATGTGATAGGACAAAAATGATTCCAAGATGCCAAAAAATATAGAAAATAAAGAATGAAGATATAACCTTGAATGAAGGAGCTTCATTCAAAGGTGATATCATCATGACTTTTGAAAAAATATTTTTTTGTTAAATTATAAATATTAATGTTCAAAATGAAATATGAAATGACCAATTAAGGTACCTTCAAATGAACGTTAATGATGGAATCTTTGATGCCATCCCATTATTATTTATGAAGCTTTCAAAGATTATTTATATTGAAGTATAAGTCGGACTATCAAATATGGACACCATGAAATCAAGTTTTGCAAGATTGTATGTCTTATAGCAAGTTTTCTCAAAAGTTTAATTTCTAACAAAAATTACTTGACATGTTATTTTTTTAATTATTTAGTGAACATGAGTTCTTACCAAACATATCGCCATTGTGTCATGCCCCAAAAAATTTACTACAAAAAAAATGCAACTAATTTTTTTTTACCCTTTTTAAACATCAAGGTATGGTATGAAAAGAAGTTCGAGAGCACATAAAAAGAAGGCTTCAATAAAACAACCTAGGTCAAATAATTACAAGTACTCAAGTTCATATCATCCATTTTGAACCAACCTTAGAATATTCCCACATCTACCTACTTCATAGTACACATAATCATAATCAAGCATTTTGGTCTTAACCTTCATCTTGACATTGAAATTATTATTACACTAACGTTATCGTCAACATCTTAGGGTGGTGGTGTTTATTTTCATTGAGATAATTTATGTCACCATAAAGATGATGCCTACAAGGAGGATTCTTCCTTAAAGTTGTCTTAATAGGAGAGGTCCCACTTAACTGATACAATCAACTTAGTCATCATTTTTTTAAATGTGAATGATATTCCTTCATGATAGTATTATGTAATCACCAACCATTTTTTATTGTTATTATTATTGTTGTAATGCCCCGCCAAGTAACCTTAAAAGAAGTTGCAATTAACATCATAAGCGAACCAAAATTTTTTTTATAAAGTTCATTTAACATACACATTCACTTACTAATTAACAACAACCTCTAAGACTACAAGGTTAGGATTACTTACCCTCACATACATATTACTTATAACCATAGCCTTATGAACTTTATGAAATAAAAATCATACATCATAAGAATACCACATAACATAATAAGATAATCAACCAAGATACAATCTCATAAACATTATCTTGATCTAATAGTTACATCACTCATTCCTAGAATGAGGCAATAGTACAAAAGATTACAATTACAAAATTCCACCTCATAAACATAAGAGGGATAAAATAACTTATACAAGTTAAAATATTACAATGTAAGATAATACAACAAGAACCACGAGCTGTCCATCTGAATGTCTCGCCACCAAGTACTGAAGATAGATGGGGACCCAACGGTTTTGGTGCATGTTCCACCCAACCAATGTGGTACCCGAAGGCCCACCCCCCATGCTAGGAGATAGTAACAAAGTAACATGGACAAAGATTCTACTATCTCTAACCAAAGGCGGACTCAAACTGACTCATACTGTTATAACCAACCAAATAAATTAACAAGTACAACTCATTCACCATACAAGTACGAATCAGGTACAACTCAAGTACAATACAAGTACAAATCAAATACAATACAAGTACAACTCCAACATCACTGACATAGGTCACATTGCTTCTAGACATAAAGTAGATCAAGTATGTTCAAATAACCATACACATAAAATAATTAACAACAGTTGTCATAGATAGAGTGTCATTGCAAGGTTTGTCATGAGATATCCTCTAGGTATTCTTCATAGGCTCTGGCACAAGTAATCCTAGTGGCCTCAACCGAATCCCGGCACTCATACTCACTCATGCGGAATCAACTACCTCTCGCAAGAACTAGATAGTTGATCTTGCCATTCCAGGCCTTCTCACTCATCCCAAGTCTAAACAAACCCTTGTGTCTATGAGTGAGGCTTAAATTATCTTGATTAATGTGAATTTAATCCTAATCTTCTAAGTACATTATTTTAATTATCACTTGTTTAAATCACTCCTGAAGGTTATCTAGTTTACCTCTTTGGGCTCTAGCGCCTAACAGAAGCCACTCTTCTATTCGACAACACACATCCAAACAATCCACCAAGGGAACCACAAGTGCATACCAACTAGGCATCATAATCCACTCCAACACAAGGAGGATACACATAATAGAAACTCACTCCAACATCTTGGAGGAAACAACACATAGTCCATTCCTTTCACATGAGGCAACAAGATGAAACCACATAACAAGGTCACTCCATACAAGGAGACACAGATCCCATAATCCGCTCCTAAACCAAGGAGGTGCAAATATCCCCGTTCATGAAAACCAGGTAAAACTGAACATGCACTACCCAAGGGAAAACAACTAGATGGCATAAAGATTCAACAACCCTTATCCTCTAAGTTCTTCTGGAAGACTTATAATTTAGGACTAACACTAAATCCCAAAACCAACAATGCAACTTGACGACATAGCAACAAAAACATTCAAGTCACCAATCAAATCTAATATTTGGATTTCCTAAATCCATACTCATTCAATAGGTAGTGTTGACAAAATTAAAGACACATTAACTAGATCATCTAAAAATAATCATAATCTCTATTTCCCTTTTCATTATTGGAATCTAAAACAATTAAACTTACTTCCCTTTACTGAATACAGAGAATTAAATCCTTTAAGATAATCATGAGGAAGATACTACTTTTGGATATACTAAATCCATACATCTTTCATAATCCAATCACAATGATTCAATTAATCTAAATAGAAATTAATACATCACATAATTGATTGTCTCATCAATAAAACTTTTTAAATTACTTTTGAATCGACACAAATCCATGCAAGTAAACTTTTTTCATTTCCTAACCAAATCTTACATCTCATTCAATTTTCTATTTAAAAACATTCAATCACTTTAATATAATAACATATTGTTTCTCTATCCATTGTCCATATACACTAATCAATCCATTTTTAAATCTTTATTTAATAATACATTGCATTCTTTAAATCAAATATTTAACACTTTCAATTAAATTTTAACAAGCCATTTTAACATAACAATAATTTCCCATATGTTTATAATTTTAATTCCACTAATCTAATATACAAATTTTATTTAAAATAATATAAATAAATATAATACTTTAGTATTATAAATTATAATATAAAATATTATTAAATAATATTTTAATATTATAATAACAATACATAAAATATTAATATTTATAAATATCAATTTATTATTATTTTATTTTCAGAACAGCCATGAGAAAATAACTTAATAACAGTCTCATGTTTTAAACATAACTCAAAAAATACGATCTGGGTACTTGATATTTTTGGACAGGAGTAAGAATATTGCAAAATGCAAAAACCCTTTAAATTTCATGAAAACCCAGTTTGTGAAAGTGAAGATATAGGCGACGCAATCAGACCATTTTACAATGAAACTATAACTATACTGCAGATTTTAAAATCCGTTTTTTGACAATAAACAGAAAGTTTCATTTTCTAAAAAAACATTCTAAATGCATTGTTCAATCTCTATGTTTGATTTCAATAACAACAAAATTGATTTCCCCAAATAATTTAAATTCAACTAAGGTTTTCACAATTTTCACTCAAGAATTTTCACAAACAAAGGGTGTAAATTTGTTTAATTCCTTTCTTCTAATATCAAATTTATTTTCTAAAATAGATTTAACAAACAAATCTTTAATCACTACTATTAAAAAAAAAAACAATCAAGAACAATAAAATACAAAGAGGAAAATCTGGTACAAGAAGCTACAGGAAGAGATGAATTTCTGATGCAAGCCTCCTCCAAAGATTCCCTGAATTTTCTTCAATCCTCCAATGAATCCAATCCAAAATCCAACAAATGCAAACAATCTTTCCTTCAATCAATTCTACCATCAAATTTTCTTCAAACCCTTGTGCAAATTTTCCAAAATTTCTTCCTTGCTGTAAAAATGTATTTTTCTAAAAGTTTTCCTGCCCTAAAATTAAAACATGTATTATTTATAAAACAAAAATACCTAATTCAACCCTAATTCATATTACATGCAAATTAGATATTTCAATTTCAATATTTACAACCCTAATTCACATTACATGCAAATTAGATATTTCAATTTCAATTTCAATTTCAATTTCAATTTCACTTTCAATTTCAATTTCAAATTTCAATTTCACTTTCAATTTCAAATAATAAATTAATTTCCAAAGTTGCAACCAATTTCTCAAATAAACATTTAATTACAATTTCTAATTTAATTCTCACACGTTGGAATTAAATTCCAAAATTAATTCTAATTCTTTTATTTCCTTTCATTCTCTTGCATCACGTTTAATTAATTAATTTAATTATTTAATAACTAAATTCAACCCCTTGGATCAAATTTAATTAATTAAATAAACTAAATATAATTAATTAATTCAAGTATAAAATTTTATCCACATTGCATTATTTAAATTAAATAACCATCAACATGATTTAAATGCAATTATTCTAAATATCTATTTCCAAATCAAGAATTCTTCAGAATTAAATAACATGAAAGCAAGACAGATAATGACTCGACACACACAACTGATGACACACTAAGGCTAGGGTATAGACTTGACACATGTTACCTAGCTACTATCTCCCGTTCAACTTAACCGTTGGATCGACACGCTCAAACCTGTGAAACCTGGTGGAGTCGATGTCATGTACCTGCAATCCTGCAACCAAGTAAACAACATCATACAATATATCCAGCATATAATACACACTGTGAAGAAGGAATTACGGATTCGCAGGGCGCTCGCAAGCGAGTGATGCGAACTCGTCCTTTTCACCAATACACTCGTCGAAACTGACACTTCCATCATAATCCAGTAATCTCATAATAACATCTCATGTTAACTCTACAACAACATTAATCCATTATGCAAGTGAAACAATAATTAAATAACTACATCTCACAATAATATTTGTCACTCAATAGTAACAATCAAAACATTATAACCAAATGTATCCAGCATCAAAGTAACTGCAACCAAACATAGCATAAAGCAAACCAAACAAGAAGCAAAATGGAGGGGTATTACAATTGTTATTATTATTGTTACTATTGTTATTGTTATTGTTATTGTTATTGTTATTATTATTGTTATTGTTATTATTATTATTGTATTGTTATTGTTGTTGTTGTTGTTGTTGTTGTTATTGTTATTGTTTTTGATAAAAGGGTAAAACGGGTTTTACAGGGGCCCGAAACCACAAAGTTTACAAAACTACAAAGAGGACACCAAAGATCCACCAAAAAAAATACCTACCCATGAAAAAATCAGTAGCAACCAAACAAAAAGGTTTAGAAAGGTCAAGAAAGAAGGACCAGCAGAGGAAGCACAAAGAAAACCCTAGCCATTAATTCAGAGTCCTAAGGACAGACTTCGTCTCTGCCTCCAAATCCTGCATATCTTTAACCCCCTTTTTAAAGTTTGAATCATTTTCGGAGTAAGGGGGGCCTTGCGCTTCAGATTGGCTCTGGTTCTTCTAGAAATTCCAACTTTCGTATCTTGGCTTTTATGCTCGGTATCCTCCAGATCAACCACCAGAGACCCCTGCTAGGCTTTATCAAGCTTCTCAGTCATTGCATTAATGATTATAGCATTGTGTCTTGCTATACGGTTGTTTTGCTCGGCAACAATTTTGATGGTATTCCTTAAGCTCTCAGCTTCGGTGTCAATCTTTTTGTAACTATGAGCTGCTTCTTTCTTTTCCAACTCAATAATCTTAGCACCCATTTCATCAATCTTACTTTGCAGGGCCCAGTTTTTAATTTTCTGCTCATTAATTTCAGAGAAAGTCCAATCCAAGAGTTTGGAGTGGGACTCAGAGTTGGTTTTGGCAAGGTTGAGATAATCTAGGGAGGGCTCTTTTCCAGTGTTAATAGGGGAATTATCATAAATGTGTGTGTCCGGTAGAGGGTTAGCATAATGCTCAGAATTGTTGATATCAGATTCCTCCGACTCAGAGGACTCTTCAGAGTAAGAGACAAGGCTTTTGGCCTGGGTTTTCTTGTCAACAGAGCTGATCTTAAGGGAAGGATTTTCAGGCTCAAGCACGCGGGTTTTACTGGAATCCCTAGAAGGGCTAGCATGTAAGCTAGGGGCTTTTCTAACCACACTAGAGTTAGGAAAATACTCTGAGTCACTGGGCTCAGTATCATCACTCTTAGAGTCTGGTTTGGTTTCCAAAATAGCAGGAGCGGGCAGATGGAGATGTTCAATAATCAACCTAATTAACCGAGTGTGCAGAATGGGGAATCTTTTAGGGTTTTTCTTATTGTCCTCCAAACTTTTCTTCAAGGAGCAGAAAAGATAATAGGGGATAGAGACCCTTACCTTGTGTCGGAAATGGTTGAGAAGAGTGAAGTGGAAGCCATAAACTTTTGTGAAGCGCTCGTCCACCGTGATGTACTCCATGATGACCTGGAGAACCTTTCTCCAGATAGCCTTTATGGAGTCAACATCGAAGTAACTGTTAGATATTTTGATAATACTTAGCCTTTCCTTACCCTTTTTACAAAATATGATAATAGCTTCGTCAGTAAAAACCCTATCCCTAAAGAACTTCTTCCCATCAGTGGGTAATCCCGTAACATCAACAATAAGACTTTTGCTGAGTTCCACATTCCTACCAAATAGAGTCAGCTTACCATCATTCTAACTTTTGGCAAAGAGATCCGTGGCCTCCTAGTTAGAGCCATGAAGCTTCTCTAGCAAAGGAATCAACCCTCCGCTTTTAATCTTGTTCCAAGCCTTGGCATTTTTCATATGTGTTTCGTAGCTGTCTGGCTCAGTTCGCTTTCTGTCTCCTCCCATTTCAGCCGACACAGTGAGGTAGATCCAAACACAAGCCTTTCTAAAATTGGCCCTGCCAAATCTAAGAACCCACAAAGCGTGCAAAGTTTTCTTGCAGCTTACTCCACTGGACTTGGTCCCATGCAATCTAATGATTCTAATGTGATAGATCCAACCTATCCTCATTAAAGGGATAACACGTCGCTTTACCATGTGATTTATCATAATTTAATAGGGCACAAACATTAAAATTTAGATCGCTAATATTTAGCCAGGAACACACTTCTTTACTCTTAACTCCTTCATTATCAAAAAAGTCTACCACAACATTGGCTTCTCTATAGGCGTGTGATATTTTAACTTTTTCAAATTTGGCCAAGTTCAATATGGCTTCCTCAATCCATGAATTGATGGTCCACGAGGGGGGATACTTGCCATGGAGGCAATCAATTATGTTTTTGGAGTCTCCTTCAAGCCATAGATTTTTAATGTTAAGACTTTGGGCTAAATTTATGATGTGGTAAGCGCCAGTAGCCTCTGCCAGATGATTAGTTTGAGAGCCAAGAGGCGAGGAAATTGCACCAATGAAGTTGCCATAGGGATCCCTTATAACTCCTCCACAACCCGCCGCCCCCGGATTACCTTTAGCCACTCCATCAAAGTTAGCTTTGATCCACCCGTTAGGCAGAAAAGACCAGCAAACCCCCTCTCTATCCTTTTTGGCCTTCATAATAGAACAAGACAAATTAGGATTGATGTCCCATTCCTTAGCAACAATTAGATCATAGTTCGAAAACTCTGCATTCATGGTCTTCCTGTCCTTTTGGGCCACGACATTGAAATTTTCTTTTAGAGATCTGACAATTTTATCAAAGACATAATCCATAGAGGCTTCTTTGCCCCTAAAAATTCTATTGTATTTTATTGTTATTGTTATTGTTATTATTTTTATTGTTATTATTATTGTTATTATTATTATTGTTATTGTTATTATTATTATTATTGTTATTATTATTATTATTATTATTGCTATTATTATTATTCTTAATATTATTGTTATTGTTATTATTATTGTTATTATTATTGTTATTATTATTGTTCTTATTATTATTGTTATTGTTATTGTTATTATTATTATTGTTATTATTATTGTTGTTATTATTTTTTATCAAGGAAAAATCGGGTTTTACAAGGACTTGAAACCACAAATTTTACAAAATAATAAAAGATAGATCATAAGTAAGTCTAGTAAAAGATAGGCTGCATAAACAAGATAAACAAAAAAGAACAACCACCACCACCAAAATCTAGCAAAAGGAAAGCTAAAAACCAACGATAGTAGAAGCACAAGCTAACCTAACCTAGAGACTTTAAGGTCTCTACCACTTCCATTTCCAGGATGTCCAAATCTTGGGCCACCATCTTTAGATCCTGGGTCTCCAGAGGCATTATATCCTATATTTTCTTCATGTTGGCCCTGGTTCTCTTTGAAGGGACCAAATCCTTTGCTTTGATTTTGTTCTTCTCAGTTTCCATATCCACAATCAAAAGTCCCTACTGAGTGTTGTCCATTTTTTCCACCAAAGTTCTCAAGATAGTAGAGTTATTTTTAACAATTTTGTGGTTGTGTTCTATCATAGCTTTCAAAGCTTCCCTAATCTTCTCAATCTCTTTTCCAAGGTTCTCCCCATCCTTCTTAAGGTTTTTTGTGAAATCTACCTCTTTTTGGATGTAGTCCGCCATGGCCATCTTCTCGTCTATCATCCATAAAGTCTCAACTGAGTTCAGATCCACCACTTTGGCTTTCAAAATTTCCACTTTACTTGTGATAGCTTTGTTATTAAAATTTAGGTCCTCAATTTCATTAAAGGCCCAGTTCAAAATTCTAAAATTATCATTCGCTCCATTTCTAGCTAGAGAAAGTATATCTTCATAAAAGTCCCTATCAGGTTAAAAAGTAGGGTCATTAGGATTCAAGTCCACATGAGGGCTGGGCCTATCCTCTCAGTCAATAGAGTGGAAAGAGGTAGAGGAGATTTCCTTCCTAGAAGGTTTTGCAATGCCATCATCTGGAGAATCCTCCGAGTAGGCCACCAGCTTATCTACAAGGGGGTTCATCCCTAATCTTGTCCTTTGACATTGACACTTCGAGAGGAATTTTCTAAGGACAATATTTTTTGTTTGAGGGCTTAATAGAAGGTGTATTCTTACTTTTTTTACTAGGAGGAGTAATCCCTTCCACCCAGTCTGGATCTGAACCCTTAATATCCTCAGGCGAGCTAGACTCAGTGTCATAACCCTCTCAAGCCAAGGCAGAGATGGGGTTAGAGACTGCCAACATATTTTTTAAGTGCTCATAAATGAGCTAAATAAGGCCAACATGCAAGACCAAATTCTTATTAGGATTTTTCCTATTCTCCTCAATGCTATTTTTCAAAGAGCACAATAGGTAATAGGAGAAAGAAACCCTAACATTATATCTGAAATGGTTGAGTAGCATGAAATGATACACATAAAGTTTGGTAAATCTTCCATCTAGCATAATTTATTCCATTAGCAATCTGAGCACCTCCCTCGAAATTTTCTTGATCCTGCTCGACTCGAATTAGCTATTAGAGACTTTAACAAGTCTCTTTTTCTCCTCCTCCATCTTCAGAAAATTGATAATAGCTTTGTCTGAATATTTCCTATCATGGTAAAATTTCACACCATCAACAAAGAGACCAATAAATTCTCCAATAAGTGCCTCATCCAGAAACACCTTCCTTCCAAAGATGATGATCTCTCCTTTATTCCAGTGTTTCACAAAATAATCAGTAGCTCTGAGGTTTGGTCCATGAATTTTTTCTATGAACGGTTGTAGCCCTCCCTTCTCAATTTTCTTCCAAACCTTTGAATTGTCTTTGTTCTTTGTACACATAGTAGGATCAACTCTTTTCTTGCTTCCTCCCATTGTCGTCAATCTTTTTCTCTATAAGCCCACACTAAGAAAATATAGACTTATGAGATCACAGCAAAAAAAAAACACCCACATAACATGCAAGCTCAACCCATCTATCATATTCATTATGATTCTACCACCAAATCTTATGATATCTCAGTACTTAGCACCTTTCTCTTTAATCATCTTTAAATGTGGCTTTTGTCCCACGAGTGCAATCATAGTTGATTAGGGCTCTGAAATTAGCAAGAAAATATTTGTAATTCTGCCACATCACATTTCTATTATGTCTTATTCCCTCATTGGCAAAGAAGTCCACCAAACCATTCCCTTCCCTATAGATATGGGAAATTTTAAATTTCTCAAACTTAAATAAAGTGGCCCTAGCCTCATCAATCCAGTACTTAATAGTCCAAGATGGGGGGGAAAAGCCAAGGAGGCAATCAATGATATTCTTGGAGTCGCCCTCAATCTAGATATTTTTAAAGTTCAAACTATTAGCCAAATTAATGATCTGGTAGGCTCCTATAGCTTCAGCTAAATGATTGGTTTATTTCCCCAAAGAGACATCAACCACAACAATGAACATACCTTTATCATCACGTAACACACCACCACTCCTAGCCATTCCTAGATTCCCTTTTTTCACCCCATCAAAATTGGCTTTAATCCAACCCTTGGGAGGGTGATACCACAAGACACTATCATGATTCATTTTAGTAGGTTTAGAAGCCAAGGACACATCTTCTTTAATCTCCCAAACTTTGGCCATTTGAGAGTCATAAGTTGAACAAACCATAGATTCTGTCACCACCTCATGATAAGGAGCGAAATTAAATTTTTCCCCAATGAGTCTAATTTTTTTTTCAAAAAAAAGTTTCTTTGTAGTTTCCTTATCCCTAAAAACTCTGTTGTTTCTCTCCATCCAAACTCCCTAGACAATATAAGGGAAAGTTAAAGACCACAGCTTGTGAATATGTGAGTTAGAGGAAGGTGCCACCCACTGAGTAAATTGATCCTTAATAGTACTAGGTGACACCTAGGAAATACTCCATAGAGAGTAGAACCTTTCCCAGATAGAGTTCACAAAAGGACAGTGAATAAACAAATGATTAGTCATTTCCACTCCACACTTACAAAGGTAGCAGTGGTTGGGGATTTGAAAACCCCTCTTACATAGGTTGTCCACTGGAAGCACCTTGTTCTAAAGAAGGATCCAAAAGAAAATATTAACATTAGGGGTCAAGTAGCTTAACCAAGCTTTGGCCCAAAAGGGGGGGTGTAGAAGATAAAGACAACAAAGAGACAGTAGATGAAATAAAGCAGTTGCCTAATGAACTAGCCCTCCAAATGATGATGTCCTCCTGATAGTTAAAGTCCATTCTGAAAGTCGTAAGTGAAGATTGAAAGGGGGAAAGATCCATACTGATCTAACAAAGATTCACCCAACATTCATTCCTCCAGTAGTCTTTAACTAGGATTCCAAAAGTAGCCTTGGAAATGTCTACCCATTGATTGAACCTCTCAAAAGAAACCAAAGGTTCCTTCAAAATTCATCTATCCTCCCAAAACCTCACAAGATTCCCATTTCTTATGCTCCATCCCATTCCCAAGTGGATGATTTTACTCCCTTTTAAGATATCATTCCAAAGAGCCAATCCACGGGGTAGACTCTGAGATTCCAACAAAGAATTTAGAGAGCCAATGTTAGCTAGATATTTACTTTTTAAGATTTTCTTCCATTCTCGAATAGAGGAGAAAATTCTCCAGATCTATTTAGCAAGGAGAACTTTATTCACAGTTCTAATTTTTTTGAAGCCCAATCCCCCTAGCTTCTTAGGTCTACAAATCATGTCCCATTCAATGAGGGGCATACACCACCTTTCTTCAAATCCAAACCATAGAAAACATTTCTAGATTTTTTCAATAGCTTTCGCATACCTAAGAGGAATATTAAAAAGACTAAGAGCATAGATCATAAGGTTCTGAAGAGTAGCCTTGAGGAGTTGAATCTTACCAACTTGACTGAGAAGAGCTCCTTTCCATCCCACCTACTTTTTGTTGAATCTATCCACCAAGGAATTCCAAAAAGAATCAAAGGGCTTAAGGCCCAAGGGAAAGCCCAGATATATTGAAGGAAGAACATCCACTCTGCACCCAAATATATTTTCTATCCTGTTTTGTCATCTAACCAGAGTATTGAAGAAAAATAGAGATTTTTTTTGAATATTTATCTTTTGACTAGAAGCTCCTTCATAGTTGTCCAAAACTTTTTTAAGAGTTCTAGCTTCAACCATTGTTGATCTACCCATCAAAATGGTGTCATCAACAAACTGTTGATGAGAGCCAACAAGGTTGCTAGATGAAGGGCATAAAACCATCAGGGCTCTTTGAACAACTAGTCTATTCAGGTTCCTCCCAAGGCATTTAACCATTATAGTAAACAAAATAGGAGAAATGGGGTCTCCTTGTCTTAAACCTCTGGAATTCTTAAATATACGTGAAAGGGACCCATTTACCAAAATGACAATGGTAGCGGAAGAGATGAGTTGCCAAACCATTTGAATGACTCTTTTGTTGAAGCCAAACACCACCATTATCTTGAATAAAAACTCCCAATCAACCCGTTCATAGGCTTTGAAAATATCAAGCTTCAAGAGAAAGCCTTCAGTCTTAGAAACGAAGAGTGAATGAATATTTTCATGCATAGTTATAAATCGAATCCAAAATTTGTCTTCCAAGAACAAAGCCATTTTGCTGAGGGGAAATTAAGGAAGGTAGGATAGTTAAAATTCTAGAAGTCAAGACTTTAGTGATAATTTTATAGAAATAATTACAAAGGCTTATGGACCTAAAAGCTTCAAAATCCACTACCCCAGAACATATAGCGATCCGAACTAGGAAGGTAGCATTGAGTTCCTTTAGGATGCATCTTGATCCAAAGAATTCCTTAACCTCATTCACCACATCCTCTTCAACAATCTCTTAGAACCATTGAAAAAAGAGCATTGGAAAGCCATCAGGGCCAGAGGCTTTATTACCTTCAAAAGAAAAATTAGCTATCTTAATTTATTCCTTTGATGGGATGGCAAAGAGCATTTTGTTGTCCTCCTCCTTAACCAGACTAGGGATAGCTGCTAAAAGAGAGTCTTGCAAATTTTGATTAACCCCATCATTAGTTGAAAGGATATTGTTGAAATACTCAATAGCTTGTCTCTTGATGTCCTCTTCCTTCTCAAATAAAATGCCATTTTCCTCAATATAAGTTATCCTATTTGTAGCGCAGTGTTTTAGGGAAGACATATGGAAATACCTAGTATTTTTATCCCTAGCTAAGAGCCATTGAACACTGGATCTTTGTCTCCAAAAGTCTTCTTCTTTATCTATGATGTCATGCATCTCCATAAGAAGCTCATTTTATTTCTTTCTAGTCTCCATATTGCATCCCTCTTGCTAGATCTCCTCTTGGATCTCCTTTAGATCCGACTTTAGCTCATCTTTTCTTCTGAAGATATTGCCAAAAAAATCTTTATTCCACTCTCTAATCCTATTTTTTACTTCTCTTAGTGTTTTAGCCACCCTAAACCTAGCAGTCCCCGAAACAAAAATATTCCACCATTTCCTAGCTTCATCATGGAGCTTAGGATGGTGCAACCACATACGTTCAAATCTAAAAGACATATTTCTTTTAATCAAAATAGGATCCACCACAAAGCTAATAGGAAAATGATCAAAGCCCACCCTTGAAAGGGCTTTTAAAGAGAAAAAATACTTGAGAAAGTAAAAAAATAAGGTTCTGTCAAGTCTAACTTGAATCAACTCCTTACCCACTATACGATTAGACCAAGTAAAGGAAGCTCCTTGCAACTCTAAATCTATCAACACTTATTATTATTGTTATTATTGTTATTATTATTGTTATTATTGTTATTATTATTGTTATTATTATTGTTGTTATTGTTGTTATTGTTATTGTTATTGTTATTGTTATTGTTATTTTTATTGTTATTGTTATTATTAGAAGACCTTAAGATTTACTCTCAAATTACCCATTGGTCATACTATTTGTAAATCAACAAATATTTTATGTGTTAGTTCATCTTGAATCTATAATTTAATGGTCTCAAGGTAATTTAATTAATGCAGTCATCATAATGTTAATGATTCTAACTATATAGTATCAAATCGAGGATTTCTCTTTAATCTAAACATTATTTATACAAATTTCATTTGATCATTGCTAGATAGAAATAATATTTAATTACAAACTATCATTGTCATTATATTTCCGCTTTAACCCAAATACTAATATTAATGTTTGGTCCCAATTACTATTAATCATATTATTATTAGTTAAAATAATAATAGTATTATAACCAATAATGTTATTACTTTAACCCCTTATTAAGAATATTCTTTTGAACACTTTATTTGAATATACTATATGTGTGTATATTATATAGTCTCGAATTACTAATTGATATAACGCCTTCTATGGATACGCAAAGGTTTTCGTCACTAAGAAAACCAATAAAATGAATTTAAGAAAGATCCCTTAAGAATCTATCTACTCGCTATTGGAATCTAGATGTCTAGATAGGACAATTAATAGATTGAAGAATATGTGATCATCACCACATAACTAAAAAATTAGCAGTTGGACGACATTCAAGTTGTAGTGCTCAAGCAAAATACGCACATAAAAATGAATTGAACAAAGTTTAGATGGCTCAAAAAACTCTTAACCTACAGTCCTAGTTACACGGCTCAAGATTGTGCATAAAGTGAGTTGTGTCGATGGAAAATGATGGGTAGAGTTGTAGCGAAAGTAACATGATACCCTACCTGTGTGGATCTTTCTTTTTAAAAAAAAAAATAGAGAAGTCGGACTAAAACCACTTGCCCTACAGCTGTTACTTCAATCCATTCACTATTTTACGAAGATATTACTCTGTAAGCTTAGACTTAGATAGGTAGGCTAGTCGATGTGCTGAGGCAAGTATTAAATAGAAATGGTGAGTAGCGGTTGGTGCTCAGGTGAGTATTTATTTCTTGCCCCAGTGTGCAGATTATTCGAGCACTTTGAAGCTTTACAACTTGCATTGTGTTGTTTAGTTTATATGGATGTTTCTGGTTTGAATTGTTGGCAATTGTATGCAAGATATAATTCAGAAGCAATCATATCAATCTAAGCGGATTATTACTTTTAATAACTAGATTATGTTTCAAGGTGAACGTTGGGTGCCTTTGCAAAATGAATGTTCCACCAACCCTTTTCACTGACTGAAGTTCTACGACATACATAGAGATGTCCTCTGGAAACACCTTGCATCAATTCACATTTATTTCATACGCACAGGCAAAGGAAGGAAATGGTAGTTAGCTGGTTTCTATGGATTTGTGTAGAAGTTTACTTCGGTCAAGAGTACGCCTGACTGCCTTGACATTGTGTGAATTTTATCTGAAGCTCAGAGAATACAAAAACATAGTACTTTCTATTATTCACTTTTAAGTAACAAAAGCACCAATACAAATAGGAGAACAGGGAGACAGAATCCTGTTCAAAGCAAACACTGACTAAGCTATAATAATGCAAACTTCTACAGCTATACTATTCTTAATAGCACATACACAAGTGTATTGTATTCATCTGATGTGTTGTCTTATTGAAAATAGAAAGCCCTAAATATTAATTAAAACCCCCCAAATATTTGATTACATTTCCTACACATCTGACACTCTCACTTAGCCAAATATTTATTGATCAAGTTGTATTACATTGAATCTTTCTTTGCAAAATTCAAATTTGATTCTCGGTAATGCCTTTGTGAATGCATCAACCACTATCATTTCAGTTGTGTAGTATTCCATTTGAATATTGTTCTCCTCAATTTGTTCACGGATGAAATGGTATTATACCCCTATGTGTTTAACTCTTCTATGATACTTTAGATGCTTTGTGATGGTTATGCAACTTTGGTTGTCAAACCTCAACACCATTGGTTGGGTCTAAGTAACCCCAATGTTCTACAATAATCTTCTCAACCAAATCAATTCTTTTGCTACTTGACATGCTACTATATATTTTTCTTTTGCGCTAGAAAGAGAAACAGTTGGTTGTTTCTTACTTGCCCACGAAACTATGCCTCCACTAAGGATAAAATAGAAACCTGAAGTTGACCTCTTGCTATCAATGTCCCCTCCCCAATCTACATCACAATAACCTATAAGTTGTAGAGACTTTTTTGAACTCCCACTAAAGGTAATCCCATGATTAGTTGTTCCTTGAAGATATCTAAAAAATCTTTTAACTACTGCCCAATGTTGTGGTCCAGGATAGCTGGAAAATTGGCTCACCATGCTTATGACGTGTGCAATATCAGGTCTGCTAGAAACCATTGCATACATCAGGCTTCCAGGAACATTTTGATATGGAACTGTACTCATATAGCTTTCTTTCTCTTGTGTTCTAGGACACATTTCCAATGAAATTTTCTTACCTACTTCCATTGGAGTGCTTACTGGTTTGCAATCTTCCATCCTGAATCTCTTGAGAATGTTCCTAATGTACCACTCTTGATTAAGATGGATTTTCTTATTTTCCCTGTCTCTTAATATTTGAATGCCCAAGCAATAATGAATTTCACCATAGCTGGTCATTTCAAATTCTGCAGCTAATTAAGATTTAAACAAGTCTAGCATCTTAAGATCATTACTCAAAATGATGGTGTCCTCTACATATATAAGGCTAAAATGATCACTAACTCACCAATACATTTGATGTAGACATTTGAATTAGCATTGCAACTCATGTATCCTTCATTTTGGAGAAACCCATGAATACATTCATAGCATGCTCATGAGGACTGTTTCAGTCCATACAATGTCTTCTATAGCTTGCATACTAACTGTTCCTTCCCCTATTGTATGTAGACTTCTGACTATTCCATATAAACTTCTTCCTTTAAGAAACCATGTAAAAATGTTGTTTTTATATCTAACTGATGCACATGAAGATCCAAGGTTGCTGCAATTGCTAACAAAACTCTTATGGATGTTATCTTGACTATAGGTGAGAATGTGTCATGATAATCCAAACATGCAATTTGGGAGTAACTTTTTGCAACCAAACGGGCCTTGTAGCGGTCTATTGATCCATCTGACTTATACTTTTTCTTAAATAACCATTTACACCCAATTAATTTTCTACCAGGTGGAAGACTTGTGAGTTTCAAAGTCTGATTTTTTATGAGTGATTGATATTCAGTATCCATTACTTTATTCCAATCTGATGCATTAATGCTTTCATGTGCTTCTTGGATACTAAGGGGTTCATCAATTTCTACATGAAGTGCATATGATTCTAATGCTTTTTGAGTGGCCTTTTGTGCTCTTGTTGATCTTTGAAGTTGCTTCTCTCCTTGTACTTCTCCCATGGGCTATGTGGCTACAACTTGTAATGGTCTTGCTGGAGTAGAATCCTTATGTTTAGATTCTTCATCAATTTTGAGATCATAGAGCCTTATTTCTGAATCCTTCGCATTTTTCATTTCTGCTAATTTGTGCAAAGCTGAATTTTCATCAAAAATGATGTCCCTTCTTATTAGAATCTCAAGTGTTATAGGATCATAAATTTTGTATCCTTTTGAATTGACACTATATCCAACCATTATACATTTATTGCTCTTATCATCTAGCTTCATTCATTCCTGATCTAGTATGTGTGCATATGCTAAGCAACCGAAAATTCTCAAACCACTAACACTTGGCTTCCTTCCATGCCATGCCTCATAAGGTGTCTTCTTATGCAATGCAATAGTTGGCATCCTGTTTTGTAAATATGTTGTAGTAGAAACAACTTCAGCCCAAAAAACATTGGATAATCCACTACTTTTAAGCATGCATCTAGCACTTTCAACAAGAGTCATGTTCTTTCTTTCTACCACACACCATTTTGTTGTGGTGAATAAGGAACAGTGTACTCAAGTTTGATCCCTTCTTTTTCAGATAAAATTTTGAAATAATTTGAGGTATATTCAACCCCATTATCACATCTAAGTATTTTCAAAGTTTTTCCTGACTGCTTCTCACCACATGCTTTAAAAATCTTAAACATTTCTAATGCATATGATTTATTTTTTAGAAAATCAACAAAGGTCATTCTAGAGAAATCATCAATAAAGGTAAGAAAATACCTTGCCCCTTTGAGTGACATTGTTTGCATTGGACCACAAATATCTGCATGTATGAGTTCCATTTGCTCATTACCTCTTGTTGCTCCTTTCTTTGAGAAGGGGAATCTATGTTGCTTGCCCAAACAACAACCTTCACACACTCCCAACTCAATCAGTAGAGGCATATTTAAATCCTCTACAAGTTGCTCCCTTTTTAATACCTCAAGGGAATGTGTATTTGCATGTCCAAATCTATGATGCCAAAGCACTGAATCTATTTTTTTAGTATTTTTTGTTGTCAACAACACTTCAGGTACTGTTGCACATAACTTGTACACATTGCCATCTCTTAATCCCTTAGCAATAGTTACTCCTTCCTCATTCTTTAGAACACACACCTTGCTATCAAATTGTGCAAATAGTCCAGCATTAGTAATCTTACTTACTAATAAAAGACTTTTTCCTAGAGTAGGGACATACCGCACATCTTGAATTTTCTTATGTGCACCATCTTGCATGTTTAGTGAGACATTTCCAACTCCTATAATTTCAAGCTCGCTGTCATCTCCAAGATTGACAGTCTTCCTTTTGGGTACTTCTTTGTATGATGTAAACCAACCTCTTTGAGGTGTCATATGTTGAGTTGCTCTTGAATCTAAATACTGGCACTTTCAAGCACCAGAATTTGGGGATGTGATAACTGGAAACAATTGTTCTTTGTCATTGTTTGAAGTCATGTTAGCTTCAACTGCCTTACTTTTCTTTACCTCATCTACCCATGCTAACCACTTTCTGCATTATTTTTTAAAAATGTCTAGGAGCCCCATAGTGGAAACAGTTTCCCTTCTTTTTCTCCTCCTTTGTGTCTTTACCATTCTTTGAGACATTGGACTGAGAGGAATGAAATTTTCTTTCACTTTTCTTCTTTGTTTTTCCCTTGTGTGCTCCTGAAAACAAGGCTGTAGGGTTTTCAACATTCAAACCTGTATCTTTCCTTCTGATTTCTTCTTGAAGTAGTTTTGCTATTACTGTAAGAAAATCTAGGTTAGCTTGAGTGCTCAATGCTACTACCACTCCGAAGTAGGATTCTTGCAAACTCCCAAGAAGTGTCATAACAACATCTTCGTCTACAATTACTGACCCACATGCTACCAATTGATTTTTTAGAGATTTAAACTGGTTTGTGTGGTCTGATATCTTATGTGATTCCTACATATTTAACTAAAAAAACTTTCCTCGAAGATATAGTCTTGTATTAACATCATTTGATTCATATAATTTAATCAACTGATCCCAAGCATCCTTTGTTGTTTTTGCCTCACTTACATGAAAAAGCACATTATCACTCAAACTTAAAAGCATATAGGACCAAGCCTTACCTTCCTTTGACTCCCACTTACTGATTAAATCTTACATTGCTCCTGCAACAAGCCATAAACAAATAATTATCTAGTAGAGGGTGGTAGATTTGAAATATCTACAGAATATCTACCATTGAAGGTTATGTGTAGATTAGGCTTCCACTAGACCCTCGCTTTCTCCAGGTAGCTGATGCTTATCTAATACATCCAAGCTACTCGTGAATTACTCTAGATTCTATTATTTTCTTCTTTAATTCTCCCTACATCATACATCTACTAACAAGACTTATTGAGACCATAACTCCATTATTGCAGGGAAGCATGCGTCAAAGTTATATGATCCATTACCTTGTTATCATAATATTTATATGACTGACCAAGAGAAAAGCTGCAAATCAAGTCTCCACCTGGCCTGCTTATGCAATCTTGATAAGATTTACCAAAGCAGTGAATGTCGACTAGTTTGACCGGGATAGCAGACCTCCTCAAATTGATTTGAATGACTATGACTTAAATTCTAATGAAATCCCTCCACACATGACGTTAGCAAGTACGGTGGATAATTTATTTATTTTTTTCAGAGGATTTGGTGGAAGTTTTTGGGCGAAAATATATTTTTAAACACCAAACTTCTTAATCACATCCCTTGTTTCTTTTACCATGCTGCTGCATCAGAATATTTGCATACTGCTGAAGAGCTAATGTATACACTTAACCACTCTTCTTCATTTGTCAATAGAAGTTTATTATTATTCATCTTCTTCTTTTTTGTTATGCAGGTGGACTAGATTATTTATGCACTCTCACCGACAGTCAGATAGTCTTTGTTTTGTCTACTTATAATCGAATTCATTTTCAATGTTTCTTTGGTCTTTCTATGAGTTTTCATTTGTTTTTTTAAGATTCAGAGTTTCCTTCCATGAAAACTTGGAAGGGTATTTTAATACAGTTGCAATCCTTATCCTAAACTATTCTTATTGTGTGTACTGCACTTCTTAGCATAATGAAAGGTATTGTTTTGGTTGGAGGAAGGGTCAACCAACGTCTATTAACCACAAACAACTGCTTGAGCAAAGTCAAATCAATGCATGCGAGTTTTTTTTGCAAAAATAAGCTTCATTAGTTAAACTCATTGACATTATGGTAGTTGGCAATTATGACCATTATGATCTACCACGAACCCAGTCCCCCCAATGTGATTGACAAAAAAAGTTGATGATACTAGAAAAAGAGACCCATACATGGTTTTGAGATGACGACGATGTGATTTCCTATGGCATGCACCATTACCATGGCAATTTTGGTCGCATTCCCAAACAATGAACGATGTTAATTTATGGCTAAAAGGAGGTGACACCGTTCACTAACATGGTGTGCACCATTGCAGAGACAAGTCTAAAATGATAGGTATTTTGTTTATTACGTAATTATACTTTATATTGTAATGTTGGAATTATTTAATCTTAAGTCAGAATTTCCTCACCTACCCCCCAATGTATTCCTCCATTATTGACCTTCCAACAATAAATGAGGTAGGTAATTTTGAATTTCAAATGAAGCATTCATTTTTGAGCTAGCATAAGCAAACATAATAAAAAAATGCAACCATTGGTTTTTTAGAAGTTTTTTGTTTTGGAGAAGTTGACCTTGCGCTAGTAGAAGGAATTTTTAGCCCAAAACAAGGAGACAGTAGACAAAAATAGGAAATGCTTTGCAGAAGCAACAACCAGTTACAACAACACATTAGTTTAATAGTAGTAGTTGCAACACTACGACAAGCAATATTAAGCACCAAATATTGGACATCTCTCCAAATTGTTTATGTTTTATTTTTGATGTGTAAAACAAAGAATATATTTTGTAATTTTGTAATTTGGAAAGTGAAGAAGGAATATATAAATCTGGTTTTTATGTGTTTCATTTTGTGTTGTCTCTATTCATTGTTATTTGATTTTTTTTATTTTTTTTTGTCCATCAATCTGTTATAGCACAACATCTGTGTTTTGTGTGGCTGCACCCCTGCCTCCCAATAAGTGGTATCAGAGCCGTATTTTTCTAGGTAGTTAGTTTATTGTGGGTAAATCCCTAGGTTATCTAGGCATGTTTAAAATTTTCTTAGATTTGAAAGTGAGAAAAACAACAAGAGGTGGGAGCAAAGGTTGGCAACAACCACCAAATTTTGATGGACAAATATATGATATATGGGCTAAAAAAATGAGAACAATATTAGTTACAAATGACCTATGGGAGTTGGCCGCAAATGGGTTCAATGATATCATAGACCCAACAAAATTTGTAGCCCTTTCAAATCCTCAAAAAAATTAGATGAAAGAAGTTAGGATGAAAGATGCAAAAGCCCTCAGTTTGATTGAGGTAGCCTTGAATGAGGCTATTCTCCCACATATTGCAACAGAAAATTACTCACAATAGGCTTGGTAAATTCTACAAAACAATTATAAGGGAACACATAAAGTGAGATTAGTAAAGTTGTAGCTCTTAAGAAGAGATTTTGAGACTTTGCAAATGAAAGATGGTGAGTCTATTTCAGATTTTCACACTAAAGTGTCTAACTTGATAAATCCGCTAAGAATAAATGGGGAAATAATGGAAGAACAAAGGATTATTGAGAAAATTCTAAGAATTCTACCTATTATGTTCGATCCTATAGTCATTGCCATTGAAGATGCAAATGACTTGTCCAAAATGACTATAGATGAGTTGATGGGTTCACTAAAAACCCATGAGTAGTTGTTGAATAGATCTGCTCCTTCCTTAGAGCAAGCTTTCAAAGCTTAGACCAATGGAAGAGGTCGAGGAAGAGGAAGAAGCAATTATAGAAGAGGAGACTCAAATATTCAAGAGGAGCCAAGCAACCCACAAATGGAAAACTAAAACTAGAAGAAGAAGAACAATTCAAATTAGAGGCATGAAAAGAGAAATGTCCAATTTTATTACTATCATAAGTATGGACATTATGCTAGTGAGTGTAGAAAGAAGCAACGCGACCATGGAGGCCAAAATGAAAATGTAGAAAATGAGAACAAGGCTAGAAATGAAAAATAGTCAAATGTGTTTAATATTTTCAACCTTTTTGAATGCACTAGTGATGAAGTTTGATACTTGGATAGTGGATGCAACAACCACATGAGTGGTAACAATAATTTCTTTGCCTCCATAGATAGCAACATAAAAACAGAAATCAAAATGGGAAATGATGAGAAAGTTCCCATCATGGGAAAAGGTGTTGTTAGCATTCAAACCAAGAATAGTGAGAAGCAGAAAATCCAAGATGTCTATTATGCCCCTAGCATAAAAAATAACCTATTGGACATTGGACAAATGGTCCAAAACATTTAGTTATAAAATTTTGACGGAGAATGGAAAGTACAAGATATTTGATAAAAGAGGTAGCAAGAAAGTGATGTCAGTCGTGTAGATGATAAGAAACAAAATGTTTTCTCTAAGGATGCACATGGTGTCTATGATAGACACAACAAAAGGATAGAAATAACAATGTTCACCGGTGCTAATAGTAGAAGAACAATAATCCACTATGAAACAACAATGTGCATTCAAAACAGTCATCAAAGACCCATCCAAACTTTAGCATTTAAGGTATGGGCACTTAAGATTTTCTAGTTTAAGTTTACTATCTAGGAAAGGAATGGTTAGGGGTTTACCTTCTATTATAAAACTTGATGACAAATATGAAGCCTACATTTTAGGAAAGCAACATAGACAACCATTTCAATCAGGGTAGTCTAGGAGAGAAAAATCACCTCTTGAATTAGTGCACTTAGATTTGTGTGGACCCATGAAAACCCCCACATTAGGAGGAAACACATATTTCATGACATTCATAGATGATTATAGTAGAAAAAATTGGGTCTATTTCATAAAAAAAGAAATCGGAAATCTTTGAAAAATTTAAATAGTTTAAGGCAACAGTTGAAAAAGAGCGTGGTCACCATATAAAATCACTTAGAATAGATAGAGGGGGAGAGTACATCTCCAAAGAATTGCTAAATTTTTGTAAGAATGAGAGCATTCACAAACAATTCATAGCTAGGTATACCCCACAACAAAATGGAGTGGCTAAGAGGTAAAACAAGACCATTCAATACATGACAACAAGTATGCTGAAAGAAAAAATTTTGTCACACATTTTTTGGGGAGAAGCAGTAGCAACAACTATTTAAATATTGAATAGGTTTCCTATAAAGGTTTTGTGTGATAGGATCTTGCAAGAGGCATGGACAAACAAAAAATAGAGTGTTGAGTATTTAAGGATATTTGGGTGTGTGGCATATGCACTCTTGCAAAAAGAGAAGAGGTAGAAATTTGATGATAAGGGTAAAAATGCATTTTTATAGGCTATAGTGAGGATTCAAAAGCCTATAAGTTGTACAATCCAATCACTAAGAAGGTAGTGATTAGAAAAGATGGTGTTAATTGAGAATGAAGCATGGGATGGAATGGTGGACAACACCACAGGTATTTTAGTCATAATACCCCTTGATGATGAGGAAGTTCCAAAAGACAACAACCTAGAATGAGCTACAAAAAATAGTAGTTTAGGAAGAGACTACCATAGAGTATTAGAAAACAACTTTGGTAGTGTTTAGCAGAACAACAACTCTAAATAGACACAACATAGTAGCAGCTCTAGGATACAACAGAGTAGTAGCTCCGATAGTCAGCAATACAACAAGTCTAGAGGTCAAAGTAGCAGCAACCCAGAAGGTTATTCAGATCCCACACTTGCATCATTAATGCCACAAAAGACAAAGAGTGTGAGAATTATTAGAGCACAAGGCATGCTAATTTTGATGAGAATTTGGATTTTGCACTATTCTCTTATAGTGATCCAACACACTTTGAAGAAGTAGTGAAAGAAGAGAAATGGTGTAAGCCCATGGGTGAAGAGTTGGAAGCTATAGAGAGAAACCAAACATGGGAGATGACCAATTTACCCAATGATAAACAAGTGATTGGAGTGAGGTAGGTCTACAAGACCAAGTGTATAGCTGAAGGAAAAATTGAAAGACACAAAGCAAGACTAGTTGTCAAAGGATACAAATAGCAACCTAGAATAGATTATGATGAGACATATGCACCAGTTGCAAGGCTGGAAACAATTCGGGAAGTCATAGCAATAGCAACCCAGCATCATTGGAAAGTGTTTCAGATGGATGTAAAGCCAACTTTCTTGAGAAAAGTGCTAAAGGAGGAAGTGTATGTGGAGCAACCATCTAGCTATGAAGTACCAAGGCAAGAGGACAAGGTATATAGGCTCCAGAAAGCTCTTTATGGGCTGAAACAAGCTCCAAGGGCATGGTACAATAGGATAGACTCATATTTTATGAGCAATGGTTTTAGCAAAAGAAGTAGTGAGCCCACACTCTACATTAAAGAAGCATAAGGTGATATTTTAATTGTTGTTTCATATGTAAATTATCCGATTTTTACTAGAAACAGTAATAGCTTCATTGTTGATTTTATAGAGGTGATGAAGAATGAGTTTGAGATGAAAAATTTAGGTCTACTAAAATATTTTCTTGGTATTGAAGTTCAACAAATAGAGCATGGCATATATTCATTTCACAAAATAATTATGCCAAATAGATTTTAAGAAGTTTTAAAATGAAGAATAGAAAACCTGCCTCTGCAACAACAATAACATGTTAGAAACTATGCAAAGAAGACAACAACAATGATGTCAACCCAACGCTCTACACGAGCATGCTTGGAAGTTTGATGTACTTGACATCAGCTAGGCCTGATTTAATGTATGTAGTAAGCTTGATATCTAGGTTCATGGAGAAACATAAGGGCACACATTGGCAAGCATGAAAGAGGATTTTAAGGTATGTCAACGGAACAAGTTATGGAATTTTGTATGTAGCTTCAAATTATTTTAAGCTAGCTAGTTTCATTGATAGTGATTGGGTAGGAAATGTAGATGATAGAAAGAGCACATCAGGATATGTGTTCCACATGGGATATGGTGAAATCTCATATGCATCCAAGAAGCATCCCATTATATCTCTCAGTACAATAGAAGTAGAATACATTGCAAAAAATGCAACAACATGTCAGGCTATTTGGTTGAGAAGGATGCTTGCAGATTTGAACAAACAACAAGAAGATAGCATAATCATACATTGTGACAATGTTTCCTTAATAATGCTAACAAAGAATATAATCTTTCATGGACGTAGCAAGCATATTGAGATTTGATATCATTTCATAAGGGAATTGGTTGAACAAGGTGAGATTGAATTGTACTATTGCATATCTGAAGAATAACTTACTGATATCTTCACCAAGGCATTGCCAAAAGACAATTTTGAATGCCTAAGAGATAGGTTTGGCATTGTGGATAGCTTCAGAGATCGGCTTCAAAAGGAAACAGTTGAATGATATTTGACTTTACATTAAGGGGGATTGTTGGAATTATTTAATCTTAAGTCAGAATTTCCTCTCCTGTCACCCCCCCAACGTATTCCTCCAGTTGTTGACCCGCCAACAATAAATTAGGTAGGTAATTTTGAATTTCAAATGAAGCGCTCAGTTTTTAGCTAGCATATGCAAACAAAAGAAAAGAATGAAACCATTGGTTTTATATAAGTTTTTTGTTCTAGAGAAGTTGACCTTGAAGAAGTAGAAGGAATGTTCAGACTAGAACAAGGAGACAACATACTATAGTAGGGAATGTTCTGTAGAAGCAACAACTAGCTACAACAACACATTAGTTTAATAGCAACAGTTGCAACACTGCAGTAAGCAACATTATAGGTGTGAGTGTAGCACCAAATATTGGACATCTATCCAAATTGTTTATGTTTTATTTTTGTTGTGTAAAACAAAGAATATACTCTGCAATTTTGTAATTTTGAAAGAGAAGAAAGAATATATAAATCTAGTTTTTCTATGTGTTATTTTGTGTTGTTTCTATGCATTGTTCTTTATTATTTATTTTTATTGTCCTTCAGTCTGTTACAACACAACATCTTTATTTTGTGTGGTTGCACCCCTACTTGCCAACATCTAATACCATGATTGTGCATACGAAGGAAAAATCAGAGACCACCATACCCATTCATACTAATGGGGTTATGTTTTAGCCTTTTCCATATAAAATATACTAACATGATACAAAAACTAGATAAATCAGCATTCGCCTCAACATGGAGCATGTATCTTATACGTATATCTCTAATGAGTATGACATGCTTTATTTTCTACAGAGATATTTGTTCATGGTTTTAGATGGACTAGATCTCTAATATGATGAAGTCCCTTTAAATTCCTTGCAAAACATAACATATAAAACCACAGTCACCAAAAAGTTTGCACAATTCTATATATCCATTTAGCTCTTACATTTTTTGAAAAAAATAGCTTTCACAGAGATGAACCCCAGTAGGTACATAGTTTTCATATTTTCTTAGATTATGGAAAATAACACAATGAAATCACTATAGAAAAACTATGTAGGTTGGGGGGTGTGTGTTCTAAACATTATAACCCAAGATCCACTCAAACCTTATTTCCAAAGCTTAGTTAAATATTTTTGTTTTATTTATTTATTTTCTTTAACAAAATGACACTATATCATAGAAAAATATAATACACCATACATACAAGTGGAATAACCATTCCTTACAATATTATATTTTCTTATTTAGAATCTTTTATGCATCCTACCATTATTAAAACTAAAGAAAAATGTATTTCTATATTACTACATTGATACAACATATAACTATTCAATTGTATAAGAAATTCCATAGTGATTCATGCAAAAAGTATTTTTCTACAACCCACAAGGTATATGTGTTTTCTTTGTTGCAACAAATTATTACTTTCATTACTGCACTCAAAATTTAGAAACAATAATGGATAGTACATAGAGGAATAAGCTTGGACTTTCTCCACTTTGTTCCATGTTACAACAATCACTAGATTTCCATATTACAATCAATTTTAAGAAATACAATGAATGACATGCAATTGAGTAAGGCTTTCTCTCCACCCTACTATAATGGCGTCATGGAGCCTCATGGGCTATAGCCATACCCCTGAGCAAGAAATTATTTTAGCTCCATAATGATAAATGGAGTCTTTTCTCAAATTCAAAAAGGGATACACTAACATAGCACAAAATTCCATGCATTTAGGTTTTCTACTTTCTATCTTCAACCATGATTCATACTATATGTCACCTACTTATAGCCAATATAACAAGAGTAAGTGTGAATGGGACAAAAAATTCTCTTTTCTTTAGGTGAAGTGAGTGATCTATTCTATCCATCTTTCCTCTCTAAGCTAATTAGTATGGGCACCATCTTATAAGAAGTATATCCCCTCTCCTCTCACATCTTCTCTCCAATCTCAAGCAGGATTCCCCAAAAGGAGAAGTGGGTAACACCCCACTCCTTCTTCCTCTCCAACTATATAGAAGTCTCAAAAAATTTACCCCTTGGATGGGGAGGTGTGAGTTTACCTCCATCATCAATGAGGGTCTTTTCCTTACTTAAAAGGGGTAAATACACTTGGACAACCTCCTCAATCTTTTCATCCCATCCTCTCCTCAAAATTCATCACTCCTCATTATGAGGAATTTTCAAGAGTTAAATCATGTCCTTGGGGCCCAATTGCATTCCCACTTGACCCCTACCACCATGGTATAGACCCTATGGGGTTTATTTATGTATCCCAACCCAAAAAATTGAATAACATCCCTCTTTAAAGACCCACTCAAGGTTCCATCTGAGTTTCACATTTGGATAAAAGGGTTTCTAAACCTTAATCCCAACTTACATCTCACATGACACAATTAAATACCATTTCAACCCAAAAGAATAAACACAATAACTCTATTTCCTTCTAAGCTCCAAAATAAGGAAATCCAAATTTCAAATACATAACCACAAGAGGATGTCTTTCAATTTGTTCTCATTGGTTCTTCCTTCTTGTGTTTACACCCTTTCTTTCCTACACATTACCAGTGAAATCAAAAGCAACAATCGTATATCACATTAATTTGGTAGCTGAATTAAGATTTAATTGTACAACAATTTCATTAAAATTCCAATTCGTATTCATAGTTTTCAAGTGCCTAATACTTTCATGGCAATGATAGTAAAACATTTCAAAATAAAATACAAGCATATTGTCATGCAATCACACTATGCATTGTTTGAAATATATCTAAACATCTATTTACGAAAAATATATAACAAAATTAAGATTCTATTATTCACATGCAAATCGGGGTATTACATCCCCCTCCCCTTAGCTTAGGCTTCCTCTTGGAATTCATTAAGGTTAGGAAATTAATCTCAATATAGTAATGCACATAAATCTATTAGAATATGAGGGTAACTAAAAAAAGATGGGGGGCCAAAAAAGGGGCTTAAGCAGCCACCTTTTACTTGAAATCAGGAAATACTGACCTTGGACATGAAATTGAGGATAGTTACACTCAATATTTTTAGATGCAACAAAAACAAGGATCGTAGTGCTCCGAGTCTACTTTCTAAAATACTAATTTATTTTGAAAATGGTGGAGATTAATGGGTTCAAAAGAGGGATTCACATAAATTGGTTTTATTTTTATCGGGAAAACATAACATAGCAACTTTTGTATGTCCCTAGTATGGTGAACTATTTTTTAGTATTTTTAAAATCACTTCAGTTAGAAATTAGCTAATAGTATGTAGTTGATGCACAGATTTTCTGATAATTTTTTAATGAATATTTGATTTTTTACTAATTTTCTAAGTTGACACTTCCTGAAAAATAGAATTTTGGCCATGCTAGCCCTACAAATTTTGGAAACTAATTGATTTTTTTTTTTAAATAAAAAAATTGTAGAATGGAGTCTAGTTTCTGAAAATGTAATTTATTTGAAATTTTGATGAATGGTTAATTTATAGTGAAAAAAACACCAAACACAGCTTTTTTCCAAAAAAAGACCCACAAAAAAAAAAATATAGATGAAATGCTTAACATTGTCAAAAAGTAAAAAAAAATACATCGTTTGATAGCTAAGAGAGAACCTAACATTACCCAAGTGTTCAATTTTTTCGACATTAAAACACATACAAATCTAATGGGGAGTATGAACCCGATTATGTGAAATATTGTAGAATTTAGAAAAACACACCTCTGGTCATTGGGAAGGCCCTCCAAGCCTTTGGGTTGGCATTCCAAGGAAAATACCAAGACTAAGACTTCAGGATTCCCAAAGCAAGATATAACACGAGCGTGTTATATCTTAATTTTGACATGGTTTTTTGTGTTTGTGTGGGACATGTCTAGCAAGACATAACATGAGAATAGTATAACACGCTCACATTATGTCTTGCTTTATATTAAACTCTACTCTATTTAGTGTATGTTTATATATTTGTTTTTTTGTACATACATGTATGCTTGTATGTCATGTATGTATGTATATATGCATGGTTGTATGTATGTAGGTATGCCTATATGTATGTATGTATGTATTCCTATATGTATGTAATATTGTATCTACATATGTACATGCATGCTTGTATGTATGTAGGATTGTATGTACATATGTATGTAAGTATGTATGTATTTATGTATGTCTTTAGAGTGAGTGAGGATTTTAAGAGAGAGAGAGAGAGAGAGAGAGAGTTTTCTAGGTAGGGTGGGAGGGAGAGAGGGAGGGATAGACCTGAGAAAGAGAGAGGTAGATAAATAGTGAGAAATATTTTTGAGAGGGGGAGAGGGGTGAAAGGGAGAGTAAGAGAGAGGGAGTGGGAGAGAAGGGGTTGGAGTGAGAGGGATAGAGCGAGTGAGAGAGAGGGAGAGAGAGAGCAGAGGGAGAGAAAGAGAGTTATGTAGTTAGGGTTTCAAAGGGAGAGACTTGAGAGTGTGAGGGGTTGAGAGTGAGAGACTTGAGAGATAGGTAGTGAGAGGGAATGTGAGAGAGAGGGAGTGTGAGAGTGAGAAACCTAAAAGAGGGAGAGAGTGTGGGAGGGAGTGACCTGAGAGAGGGAGAGATAGAGGGGGGTGGAGTGAGAGGGAATTATATTGGTAGGGTGGGAGGGATAGATAGAGAGAGGAGGAAGAGAGAGGGAGAGAGACAGTTACCTAGGTAGGGTGCTAGAGGGAGAGACTATAGAGAGGTGGTGGGATGGAGAGACTTGAGAGAGAGGGAGAGAGAGGAAGTGGGAGAGAGGAGTGGTGTAGAGGTAGTGGGAGGGAGATAGAGAGAGATAGATAGAGGGAGTGAGAGAGGGTGGTAGGGATTGATTGAGCGAGAGGTATGTAGAAAGAGGGATAGGGTAGATAGAGACAATTAGAGAGGGTAGGAGAGAGGGAGGGAGAGAGAGGAGAGATGTATAGATGTAGAGAAAAGGATAGGGTTTGAGGGTATAGGGTTGAGGGATGATGGTGGAGGATCTATAGGGTTGATGGTTTAGGGTATTAGGGTTGGGGGTAGAGGGTATTGGGTTGATGTTAGAGGGTATAAATTTTAAGGGTTTAGGATTAAAGGGTTTAGGGTTGAGGGTTGAGGGTTTAGGGTATAATTTTGAGGGTATATAGTTGAAGGACTAGGTTGAGGGTTTACAATTTAAGGGTTGAGAGTTCGGGGATTAAGGGTTGAAGGTTGAGAATTGAGGGTTGAGGATTTAATGTATAGGGTAAAGGGTATAGGGTAGAGGGTTTAAGGGTTAAGGGTTTAAGGTTGAGGGTAGAGTATTGAGCATATAAGGTTGAGGAATTAGGGTTGAGGGTCCAATGTATAGGGTAGAGGGTATAGGGGTTGAGGGATTAGGGTTTAAGGGTTAAGGGTTGAGGGTTGGGGGTTTAAGGATTAAGCAATTAAGGGATTAAGGGTTGAGGGTTTAGGGATTACGGTAGAGATTTTTCTTGGGTTTAAGGATTTAAAGGTTGACCGATTAGGGTATTGGGTTGAGGGTACATTTGGTTGAAGGATTAGGGTTGAGGTTCCAACGTATAAGCTAGAGGATATTGGGTTTGACGATTTAGGGTTTGAGGTTTGAGGATTGAGGGATTAAGGTTTGCGGGTTGAGAATTAATGGTTAAGGGTTTAATGTATAGGGTAGAGGGTAGAGGGTAAAGGGTTTAGGGTTTAAGGGATGAGGGTTTAGGGTTCAGGGATTAGGGTTGAGTGTTTAAGGGTTTAGGTTTTAGGGTTGATTGATTATGGTAGAGAGGGAGGGATGGATGGATGGAGAGATGGAGGGAGATGTGAGATAGAGATAAGGAGAGAAGAGGAGGTAGGGACATAGATATATGAGGGTTGTTGATCCAATGTATAGGGTAGAGGGTTGAGAATTGAGGGTATAGGGCTAGGGACCTAAAGGGTTGAGGCATTAGGGTATTGGGTTGAGGGTATAGGGTTGAGGGATTAGGGTTGAGGGTATAGATGGTTGAAGGATTAGGGTTGAGGGTTTAATGTATAGGGTAGAGGGTTTAAGGGTTGAGGTTTGAGGGTTTAAGGTTGAGCATAGAGGATTGAGGGATTAAGGGTTGAGGGTTGAGAATTGAGGGTTGAAGGTTTAATGTATAGGGTAGAGGGTTTAAGGGTTTAGGGTTTAAGGGTTGAGGTTTGAGGGTTTAAGGTTGAGCACAAAGGATTGAGGGCCCAATGTATAGGATAAACAATGTAGGGGTTGAGGGATTAGGGTTTAAGGGTTGAGGATTGAGGGTTGAGGGATTAGGGTAGATATTTTAATTGGGTTTAAGGGTTTAAGGGTTGGGGGATTAGGGTTGAGGGTAGAGGGTAGAGGGCTTAAGGGTTTAAGTGTTTAGGGTTTGAGAGTTGAGGGTTGTGGGTTTAGGGTTTATGTTTGAGTGTTTAAAGGTTTAAGGGTCGGGGGTATATAGTTGAGGGATTAGGGTAGAGAAAGAGGGATGGATGAAGGGAGAGATGGATGGATAAGTGAGATAGAGATAAGGAGAGAAGAGGAGGGAGGGAGAAAGATATATGAGGGTTAAGAATCCAATGTGTAGGGTAGAGGGTTGAAAATTGAGGGTATAGGGTTGAGGACCTATAGGGTTGATGGTTTATGGTATTGGGTTGAGGGTAAATATGGTTGAAGGATTAGGGTTCAAAGTCCAATATATAGGGTAGAGGTTTTAGGGTTTGAGGGTTGACGTATGAGGGATTAAGAGTTGAGGGCTGAGAATTGAAGGTTGAGGGTTTAATTTATAGGGTAGAGGGTTTAAGGGTTTAGGGTGTAAGGGTTGACGGTTGAGGTTTTAAGGTTGAGGGATGAAGATTTATGGTATAGGGTTGGCGGCTTAGGGTTTAGGGATTAATGTATAGGGTAGAGGGTATAATGGTTGAGGGATTAGGGTTTAAGGGTTGAGGGTTGAGGGTTGAGGGATGAGGGATTCAGGGTCAAGAGGGTTGAGGGATTAGGGTAGAGAGTTTACTTTGGTTTAAAGGTTTAAGGGTTGAGGGATTAGGGTTGAAGTATTAGATTTGAGGGTAGATGGTATTGGGTTGAGGGTGGACGGTAGAGGGTTTAAGGGTTGATGGTTAATGGTTTAGGGTTTACGGCTAAGTGTTGAGGAGTTTAAGAGTTGAGGGTTTAGGGTTAAGTGATTAGGGTAGAGAGGGAGGGATGGATGGATGGAGAGATAGAGGGAGAAGTGAGATAGAGATAAGGATAGAAGAGGAGGGAGGGACAAAGATATATGAGTGTTGAGGATCCAATGTATAGGGTAGAGGGTTCAGAATTGAGGGTATAGGTTTGAGGACCTATAGGGTTGAGGGATTAGGGTATTTGGTTGAGGGTATAGGGTTGAGAGATTATGCTTGAGGGTAAATATGGTTGAAGGACTAGGGTTGAGGGTCCAATGTATAGGGTATAGGGTATAGGGTATAGGTGTTGAGGGTTTAGGGTTTGATGATTAAGGATTGAGGGATTAAGGGTTGAGGGTTGAGGGTTTAATGTATAGGGTAGAGGGTAGAGGGTTTAAGGGTTTAGGGTTTAGGGGTTCAGGGTTGAGGGTTTAAGGTTGAGGGTATAGGATTGAGGGTATAGGGTTTGGTGGTTAGGGTTGAGGGTCCAATGTATAGTGTAGAGGGTATAGGGGTTAAGGGATTAGGGTTTGTAGGTTGAGGATTGAGTAATCAAGGTTTGAGGGTTGAAAATTGAGAACTAAGGGTAGAGGGTAGAGTGTTTAAGGGTTTAGGGTTCATGGTTTAGGGTCTAAGAAATGGGGTCTCCTAATGATGTAGAGAGATGGACAAAGAGAGATGGAGTGGGAGAGAGATAGAGGGTAGAGGGTTAAGGGTTAAGGGTACATGGGAGAGAGATAAAAGGAGTAAGAGAGAGAGATAGACTTGAGAGAGGGATAGGATGTAGGAGGGAGAGACTTGATAGAGAGAGAGGGAGGGAGGGAGAGAGAGAGATCGACAGTAGAGTGTATAGGGTTTAAGGGTTTAAGGGTAGAGGGGGGAGAGATAGAAGGAGTGAGTGAGTGAGAGAGAGAGAGACTTTAGAGAGGGAGAGGGTGTAGGAGGGAGAGAATTGAGAGAAAGAGGGAGGGAGTGAGACAAATATAGAGGGTAGAGGGTTGAGGGTTGAGAATTGAGGGTATAAGGTTGAGGACCTATGGGGTTGATGGTTTAGGGTATTGGGTTGAGGGTATAGGGTTGAGGGATGACGGTTGAGGGTAGAGTTTAGAAGGTTTAAGTGTTTAGGGTTTAAGGGTTTAGGGTTGAGGGTAGAGGGTTGAGGGTTTAAAGTTAGAGGGATTAAGGGTTGTGGTTTGAGGGTAGAGGGTAGAGGATTTTAGTGTTTAGGGTTTAAGGGTTTTAGGTTGAGGGTTTAGGGTTTAGGGTTTAGGGTAGAGGGTTTAGGGTTTAGGGTAGATGGTAGAGGGTTTAAGGGTTTAAGGATAGAGGGTAGAGGATTTAAGTGTTAAGGGTACAAGGTAGAGGGTTTAGGATTTTAGGGTATAGGTTTTAGGGTTTAGGGTTTACTGTAGAGGGTTGAGGATTTAAGGGTAGAGGGATTAAGGCTTATGGGTTTATGGTAGAGGGTATAGGGTTTAAGGGTTTAGGGTAGAGGGTAGACGTTTTAGGGGTTTAAGGGTAGAGCATAGAGGATTTAAGTGTTAAGGGTAGAGCGTAGAGGGTTAAGGTTAGAGGGGAGAGAGATAGAAGGAGCGAGTGAGTGAGAGAGGATATGAGGGAGAGAATTGAGAGAGAGAGGGAGGGAGTTCGAGAGATATAGAGGGTTTAGGGTTTTAGGGTATAGGTTTTATGGTTTGGGGTTGAGGGTTGAGGGTTGAGGGTTGAGGGTTGAGGGTTGAGGGTTGAGGGTTTAAGGGTAGAGAGATTAAGGGTTGTGGGTTGATGGTAGAGGGTAGAGGGTTTAAGGGTTTAGGGTTGAGGGCTTAGGGTTGAGGGTAGAGGGTTTAAGGTTTAAGGTATAGGTTTGAGGGTGTGTGGTTGAAGGATTAGGGTTGAGGTTCCAATGCATAGGGTAGAGGGTATAGGGGTTGAGGGTTGAGGGATTAAGGGTTGAGGGTTGAGAATTGAGGGTTAAGGGTTTAATGAATAGGGTAGATGGTATAGGGTTTAAGGGTTTAGGGTTTAAGGGTTGAGGGTTGAGGGTTTAAGGGTTGAGGGTTGAGGGTTGAGGGTATAGGGTTGAGTGTGAAATTAGCAACCTAACTTGGCCTATTTGAAAACATGGGGTCTTCCAGTGATTTACATCATTGGGAGACCCCATTTCTTGGACCCATTTTGTCAAATAAGCCACTACATTACAAATCTCATTGAATTAGCACGCTAGTGGGCCCACTAGTTTTCCAATTTGGTGAAATTGATAACCTAACATGGCCTATTTGAAAAGATGGGTTGAAGAAATGGGGTCTTTAGTGAAATTGGCAACATAACTTATCCTGTTTGAAAAAATGGGTCTAAGAAATCGATTTTTCCCCATTTCTTGGACCCATTTTTTCAAATAGGCCAAGTTAGGTTACCAATTTCATCGAATTGGCAAGCTAGTGATCACACTAGCTTGCCAATTTGGTGAAATTGGCAACCTAACTTGCCAATTCGATGAAATTAGAAACCTAACTTGGCCTGTTTGAAAAAATAGCTCTAATAAATGGGGTCTTCTGGTGATGTAAATGACGAGAAGGCTCCATTTCTTGGACCCTTTTTTTCAAAAAAACCACTACATTGCCAATTTCATTGAATTAGCGAGCTAGTGGCTGAAATTGGCAACCTAACTTTGACCTATTTGAAAAAATGGGTCCAAGAAATGGGGTCTCCTAGTGCTTTACATCACCAAGAGACCCCATCTCTTGGACCCATTTTTTCAAATAGACCACTATATTTTTATCGAGAAACTTGAGAGAGGGATATGGGGTAGGAGGGAGAGACTTGAGAGAGAGAGAGAGGGAGGGAGTGGGAGAGAGATAGAGGGTAGATGATAGTGGGTTTAAGGGTTTAAGGTAGAGGATAGAGAGAAAGAGAGAGAAAAGAAACCTATAAAAAATCAACTTTCTCATAACGCAAGTTCTTGTTTGAAGTAGTAGAGATATGATCATTATTTTAGCAAGACATAACGTGCTCGCGTTATAATACAATTGTGTTAAAATGTGAGTGTGTTATAACACGGGCACATTTTGTATCTCTGTAAAAATGGTAAAAAACTTAATATATCCATGATTTGAAGGCCCACATTCTACATATTTTCTTGGTTTTGTGTGTGCTCTAAGAAAAAAATTATTTTTGATGATTTTGTGAACTGTGCATGCATGTTTTTTACATTCCACCGCCTTTTTCATGATCTTTCGACCACCTTTCCATGAAATAGTAGAATTTTTATGTTGAAAGGAATATATTATCAACTCAAGTTTAAATTCCATTCAAGAGTCATATACAATTGAAGTTTGCAGGGGAACAAGCTTTTGAAACATTCAAATTATTGAGGATTTTTGAAGAAAGAAGAAGCAAAGGCTACATAATTGGGTAGAACTCTTCCATTTGAAACTGGTTTTTTAGGTATGCGAAGTCTTTACATGTTTTCTTTCATTCTATTATGTCTTGCTTTCATTTTTTTTATTTTTCATATTCCATGTTGATCATTGTTTGTTTGTCATTATAACCTTAGCTTATCAATGCACATTCTAGACTACACAATTCTTTACACTTTCCAATTACATTTTTAAACCATATCTCTTTGAGGCATTTTTTTAAACAATTGACTCACCATGTGTATGCTTCCAAATTTTGTATACACATATATATGACATAGTTAAAAGGAAGCAAAATACTACATCATTTCTCAATCCTTTACTATGGATGTGTATACCACTCTCCAAAGCTTTCATTTTGGTATAGGCATGGTGGATTTTATAAGATGTAGTTGAGTTTGGTTTTACATCTACAATTTTCATATGCTTGAAATTTTATAAATCCTTTTCAAAAAATCTATTTTGTGCATATCCTGCAATCATTATAGTCCATGAGGCCATATCTCATTGAGGTATTTTGTCAAATAGTTATATACCAAGCATCTGATTTCCTTGTTTATGCTACCAAATTTTCCATACATGTCTCTAAAAAATTATAATATACTCCTCCAACATTGATAGATCTTTGAATCTATTTTGGTTTCCATCTCTATTTCTAAATTTACCTCATCACTTATGCTGTGATATATTTTAAATTTTTCTTTTATTATTCTACCTACAAGGGATTCTAACCCTTCTCTCCACTATTTCAACACTCTTTATTCAGGGTTAAGTTAGCAACATGGGGAAAGGTGAAACCTATCTTGCAATCATGGCTCAAAATGGAAGCATGGAAAGGGTATTTGAATTGTTTTGACAATAATATTTTTGTATAAATGTATGAAAAATGTGGTAGCATTGACAAGCTAGTGAGCTCACTAGCTTACAAATTCAATAGGGTTGACAAGATAGGGGCAACGTATGCCTCATAGAAATGGGGTCTCATGATCACCATGAGACCCCATTTCTATGAGGAATATGCTTCCCCTACCTTGTCAACCCTATCACATTAGCAAGCTAGTGGTACTACCATTACCTTGCCAATGTAGTAGGGTTGACAAGGTAGGGGTAGCGTATGCCTTGCATAGTGTATGAATATGTAAGGAATACCTATAGAGGTTGGTGGTTGGACACACAATTCAAGCTATGCAAGGACACATTTCCAGTTTGTAGCATAGTTTCAATGTTCAATTTTGTAGAGAACTACACTCTATAGCCATAGTGTGAGGTGTAGTCACAATATTACAACTCGACACAAGTTTAAATATCTATGCACATAACATCCATTCATGTAGTTGATAGTACAAAGGACCAAAGGGAGGTATTGAGGGAGTATCACTTTTATATTAGTGATGATCACACACATTCTCCAAAGTTCGTGCAAGGTTGCTTCTAGATGTTCTAAAGTGATTTGGCTCGGAGGGGCAATAGCATACGGTTGGCATATAATATGGTCAGATAACTATGTAGAAAATTTCAAGAACTCACACATGTTCTACTAATTGTGATGGATGCATTCCATTAGAATGTTTAAGCATATGTGGAACTTTTGTGAGGTTGGGCATGTAAAGGGGGAGCATGATGGTGCAAGAGCATGTGTGAAAAAAGCATTAGCACAAGAAGAGTTAAAGTATAAAGACAATGCAAAGTTGATAGATGCAAAATAAATCGTCGAGTGGTGTAATGATTTGATGGGTCCAAGTAATGATGTTAAGTCTTTAGTTCATAGTTTTTTTTGGTTAATGGATGATACTAACAATGCACCATATGAGGATTGTTGTACACTAATAGGATCAAGTGAGCTACACTCTTTCCTTAGCTTAGATGCAGGTTCATGGAGTATCAATACACGAAAGATGGCATTCTTTTGTTCTTAATGTACAATGCAATCCTGGGATGATTGTGATTCAAGGAGTGGGTTGGGAAATGGTCGTTAAGTTATATTAGCCCACTTCACACGTATCGAACTCCAATGGTATTAGAACTAACACAAATGGATTCATTGGTCAACTTTGACCACATATCAGATCTAGTTCGACCAAGTAATATATCTGCTTGCTTAGTTTTTGAAATTTCTATTATTATCTTACTTTGTAGTGTATTTGTAATGTTGCCTAATTTTAAAATTATTTTTGCACATATCAATGTAGGGCATGTTTATGCAGTTATTGCAGATGAAGACAATGAAGAGGGAACAAACTATTAATTGTGTCATTGTGTTGAGGCTAAAATGAAATTGGAGATCCCAATTATAGATGGAGAAAACATTGAATGTTCTACAAGATTAGTTGTTGTTATTGGAACATGACTTAGAAGGTACCCACATAAGATTGTTAAATATTGGCTATTTCTAGAATTTGGCACGCATTAGAAGATTCTTCATTACTCAAACCTTGTCATGGCCTCCAATGTTTTTTTGACCAAATATGTGGGTTGACCTTTGAACAAGACCTTTATTGAAGGTCTGTGAGTCTGACCACGAGGTAATACTTGACACAATAAAGAGTAGAGTAGACCTGGATGGTTCATTGGATTAATTTGTGAGTATGCACATTGGTTCTTATTAATTTATACTAGTATGCACATTAATTTGTATTATGTCAATGATATGATGCAAATGCTATCATCTAATGTTTATATCATTTACGTAGGTGATTGATGAAGTTATCAGACTTGCAAATGTAGCACACTTTATGTTTAGAATTATGGAAAAAGATATAGTGTTCAATGGTATTTTATTGTTTCTAAAAAATATGCAAAAAAAAGAAAAGAAAATGTAGGATATTCTCAATATATAAGTAAACTAATTGGAAGATTGAATTGTGTTGTTTTTATAATAGGTTACAAGTTTCCAAAAGGTTGGAAAGTAATATTTTGGTTATGTTCTATTCATGTTCTATTCATGAGAGGTAGTTGTGTGCAATAGGTATCTTAGAACTTCGAATGAAGATGTATGCCTAGGAGTGACTAAGTTGAGAGAGTGGCATGCCTATCCTCAATGGAAGCATCAAGATTTAGGCCTTGTTGTTCTCGAGTTGGAACCAAATGGTGTAGATTTTTTGTCTGTAAGTGCCTTCCATCTATTTTTATTTCATTTCCATTTTGTATGTTGTTTCTTTTTCTTCTTTTACTTTTCCTATTTGTATGTTACCTACTAAAAATTGATTGGTGTCCCCTTGTGGAAAATTTTGATTTATAAGACATCTAAGAGAATCTCAGCCAAAAAAGCAAAGCAACATCCTTATTTTGATGATCTTGATAAATCTCAATTCTGATTTGAATCCATTATAAAAGAGCGTGTGAAGCTTAGTGAGGGAATATCAAGTTATTCATTTGATTTTAACATCATCATGATCACCTATGATGTAGACATTATAAGAGAATCTTGAATGTATGAGTGACATTGTAAAAGATCTATGAGAATAGAGTACCTAAGGCATTATGCTTACAAGTACAAGCACTTGGGTTTCAAAACAATGTATGAAGCATATTAGACAATTGTAGCACAAAAAGAAGAATTATGACAGCCAAATAAATCTCATTTTATTGTAAACATCATATTATTAATATAGTGAGTGTAATAACCATTGATGGTTACTAATCATTATTTTTCTTCTTTTATTCTCTCATTATTATAACTAGCACCAATTGACTAACTTATTATAAAAACTTCATTTATTAAAAAAAATCAACCTAATGGTTATATATCAGTATCAATATAGAATATAGTCTATTCAAATAAACACTTTTACTGATATTTACTCAAATTTTGAAATTTATTGCTGCCCTCAAACATTTGTAATTAATGCATCGTAATCCCTTAATAGTCCAAATTAAAAAAGGGCAGCAATCTTTGATGGCTTGTTACCCAAATACCATGTTAGGTACAAGAATTTTGTTAGAGGCATCAGGATCACATAGGGAACCTCTACAATAACCTCTCTGAATTTTTGTTATCTCAAATTCATTTATCCATGGTATCCAATTTTCACTTGATGGAAAAAAGTGTCAATTGCAAATAGTGAAAAGTTGCAAAGTGTTGCAACTCGTGTGACCAAATAGACTAATCCAATGCATTTAGATGGGTGGGTTTACACTAGGCATGGTTCCCTTTTCCACCCAAACACACCAAATTGGTTCGAGCTATGTTCAACCGACTCAATCCCTCAAGGGTTGAAAGTGTAAAAAGGTAGCAATCTTTGACGGGCTATTACTTAAAAACCATGATGTTTGTAAACTCTTTGTCTGATCCTATGGAATCATGTATGGCCCTATACAATAACCTCTCTTAGATTTTGGTATCCTAGAGTTTTTTTCCCATAGTGTCCAGTTTTCACTTGATGGAAAAAGTGTCAAATGCAAGCAGTGTAAAGATTCAAAGTGGTGCAACTTTTGTTTTGCAACTCGTGTGACCAAATGAATTGTTCCAACATGTATAGATGGGTACATTTAAACTGTTCATGGTACTCTTTTTCACCCAGAAATTTTGAATTGCTTTGAGCTATGGTCAATCAACTTAAACCCTTAAGGGTCCAAACTGCAAAATGATAACAATCTTTGATGGGCTATTACTTGAAAACTATGACACTTATGAACTCTTTTTCCTAGCATACAAAATCACATTTGGACCATCTAAAATAACCTCTCCCCATTTTTTTATCTCAAAGTCATTTTCCTGCGGTGTTTAGTTTTCATTTGATGAAAAAAGTGTCAAATACAAGCAATGTAAAGTTGCAAAGTGGTGCAACTTTCGTTATGCAACTTGTGTGACCAATCAAACTATTCCAGTGCATCCAGATGGGTACCTTTATGCTAGGCATGGTCCAATTTTGTACCTAAACATGCCAAATCACTTTGAGCTATGTTCAACCGACTCGATCGCTTAAGGGTCCAAAGTGCAAAAGGGCAGCAATATTTGAAAGGAAATTAATTGGAAACCATGATGATTAAAAACTCTCCATCTAAGCCTATAGGATTGCATTGGGCCCTTTTACAATAACCTCTCTCAGTTTTTATTATTTCGGAGTCTTTTTCCTATGGTATCTAGTTTTCACTTGATGGAAAAAGTGTCAAATGCAAGTAGCGTAAAGATACAAAGTGGTGCAACTTTCGTTCAAAAACTTATGTGACCAAAAAAAAAATTCGAATCCATCTAGATGGGTATGTTTGTGCTAGGAATGGTCCTCTTTCACACCCAAACAAGCTAAATCGCTCTGAGCTACGTTCAACATGTAACACCCCTCTGATTTGCTTATGTTTAAAAATAGTGTTTTTATTTTGATAGACCGTGATACTATTTTATTGTTATTGATCACTGACTTTGGAGTGATGATGGTTTTATATTTTGATGTGATAATACACTTTGTGGATGATTATTGTTTATGACATGCTTTTTGATTAGCATAGTTGTTTATTTGAGTTGATATTAATATATGCTCATCTGTAGTTAATTGATGTTTCAATTTCATCAAATTTGATGTGACACTATATTGGTGAAGGAAACATGATTGCATCAATCTCTTGCGATTTCCCTGTGATTCCATGATTTTCTCTTCATGGTGTGATTGTTCATGATTTATATATGTACGACATATATTTTGATTGCAGAATTGTAGGTACAGGACACTGACTCCACCTAGATTCATAGGTTTGAGCATGTTCATTTCCCAGTGGATAGTTGATTGGGAGATAGTAACAGGTTTTCCTTGTCAAACCACAACCCTAGTCATAGTGTGTCATCATTATTTGTTGGTCATGCTTTGATATCGTCTTGTCCCTTTTTGCCTCATTTATTTATGTTGCAAGGTATATTTTGTGGGAAATTGATGTTAAATAATGTTTTAAGTGATTATTTAATTGATCTTGATTATTGTGTTAGAAGCTTTGTATTTGATTTAATTAATTAAATTTAACTTATTTTGTAAAGTGATTTAATCTTTGAGATTAAATTTATTTTGTAAAGTGATTAAATTAATTAGATTAGATTTAAATTAGAAATTAATATGTGAATTTTGAATTATTAAATAAACAAATATTTTAGAAAATATCTTGAGGAAATATTTGTAATTTGTTTTGGAAGATATTTTATTTGTGAGATGTGTTAGAAAAAATTAAACAGTGTTGTTGGGAATTAATCCTCGTAGAGAATATTTTCTTTAACTAAAAGAGGAAAGAGGCTACTTCACAGGAATGAGAGAAGATATTTTGGGAGAGGTTGTTAAAAAATTGAAGGAGGTTATTAAAAAATGGGAGGAGGTTGTTGAAAATTATTGTTGGAAAATTGGGGAAAATGTTCTCAAGAAAATTTGGCTCTGGTTTTGTTTTCATCGTTCTAGAAAAGTGAATAATTTGGAAGAAGCTTTGATTTTTTTTTTTTTTTTTTTGGTAAATTTTAATCTGAAGGCGAAGCTCTACTTCGAACATCATTTCCTCAAGTGTCTGGAAACAGGTTCTTTAATTGTTTATTTAATTTCAAACTGGAAGGGCTATTAGAATAATTTGTTGTTTTGGAAAAGATTTCCTATACAAGAGGAATATGTTATTTATTTTAGAAGCTTTAAGATATTTGTAAATTTGAAAGATTTCCATGTTTGGAAAAATGGCGTTGAAAGCTTAGAGCTTATGTAGAAATTGTCTTAAGCTTCGATTTGTTTCAAATTGGAAAATTGTTGTAAGAAATTTAGAATCCCTATAGGAAATGGTATTAGACGATAGAAATCCTAGAGGGAAAACAATAGAAGATGTGAAAAACCTTTGTTGGAATGGATTTAAATATTTATGTGAAATTTGTAGAAAACCTCTAGAAGATTTTGTGAATATCTTCCTTAGAAGATTATTGTTTTGGTCTATTTTCTCAATTAGCTTCATATGGTTCAAGAAATTGAAAACATTTGGGAAATGTTTGTGAATATCTTCCTATAGAAAAATTTGTTAAAAATTTCCCATCTAAACAATCTTCTTGTTATATATTTTTATATATTTATATATATATATACAAACTAACATATACATATACATATATATATAAATATATTTTAATATTTATACATATATATTATTTCTCATGCCTTTGTTAAAAAATATATATATTTCAAAAAACCATGGATTAAATCCATACATGATTTTATGGATCGAAGGTTTTATAAGAGTAAAAATTCATATTTTATATTGTTGGGGGGCATGATTGGGCTACTCCCATAGTCGCCGCTCCATGGGGGATGCAGGATGTGAGGGAAGCTCGCGCTACCTTCACAGATAGCCGCGAAACCTTAGGGGGTTTGACTGTCTATGCACAACCATATAGCCCTTGTAAATATAGTCTATTGTCGTTGTATTACTTTGATTTCAATCTTTATTTAATTTTTAATTTATAAAACATATATTATATATAGAGATATTTATAATATTTTATATATATCTAAATATCTATATATTAAATATATATTTTTAATATTGTTTTTGGACATAGTATTTTAATTTTAAGATATCTAAATAATATAATAATATATAATTATGTATATTACATATATATATAAATGATTAATTTAGGCGCATGCAGATGCATGAATCAAATATTTTAAACTGAAATTATTTTAAAAGAGGAAATCATTTTTTATATAGCTGTAATTGGGAAGTTGAAACAACTAGATGGATTCAATTTCCTCTATTGTCTGCAAATGAAATAGTATTTAGTTATTTTTTTTTGGGAAATCTATTATTGTAATTTCTTGAATGGAAATTAGATTTAGCAAATCCTAATGGTATTTTTTTTCCTACCTAAATTGCCTTTATAATTATGATTTCGTTTGTTCATGTTAGTTGGGGAAATTGGTTAGTTGTGATTTTGTAAGTCTTCCACATTGGGGAAATTGGTTAGTTGTGATTTTGTAAGTCTTTCACATTGGGTAAATTGGTTAGTTATTATTTTGAAAGTATTCTATATGTGTTACTTTTACCGGGGGTTATTGTGATACTTGGTTTAATCCTTTGGTTTCTCTTGGGTAGTGCACTTGGTTGTATTCAACTAAACATTCAATTATTATGAACCGGGATGTGTTTCTTCTTATATTTCGATTGGGATTTATTATCTAGTTTTGTGCACTTGTTTACCCTTGGGTTATGGATTAGATCCATGTGTTGTCTATAGGGGAGTGGCTCTCAATGGGGGTTGGTTCACAAAGTGGTGCTAGGGTAACCCATGCGCTTTGTGATGACACTCCTCCTATGACAAAAATTTGTATGGTTTAGTTGGTGTACATGATTATTTTCCTCTGGAAGAAATGTAACCATTTATGATAATTATTATATTAGTTTAGTTAGTCTTATGATTGCCTGTGTCTAGAGGTTGTTGGTTTTACCTAGGAATCTCTTTTACTATCTCCTAGCACGGGGGGTGGGCCTTCAGGTACCACTTGGTTGTGTGGAATGTGTAGCTTACACTGTTGGGTTTCCTTTCCAAGTTCATGATGGTGGGATCTTCCAAATTGGGGAGCTCGCATGTTCCAGTTATCTGTCCCATCTCTTGTATATTGTTGCATCAATTGGATACTCATGTATATGTACTACTCCTTATTTGTATTCGAGGAGGAATCTTATATCTTTATAATTGTAACATTATTATATGATCTATCTCATTTAAAAAATGAGCTTTATAACTACTCTATGGAATGGATGCAATCTTTGGATGGTTCTATTATATAATTTTTTATCTTATGGAATGTGTTTAATTCTTTTGGATGTATGTTCTTTATTTCATGAGTATTATTTATATGCTATGGATGTGTATACTTATGCATGTTATGGGATTTGAATGTAATAATTTTCATGTATCTTAGAGGATGTATCCATTATGTGTAGTTCACTTTACTTGTTATTAATTACACTTTAAAAAAAAAATGGTTTCGCTTCCATTGTAGTTGCATCTTCCTCTAGGGTTACATGGTGGGGTGTTACACATGGTATTAGAGCCAAGTTCATACACTAGGTACTCTAGGTACATATGATCCCATTATGTTGTCCTCATGAATATATTAGTGGAGTTGTTAAGTGATCATGGTGTTCATGGCATTGAAATTTAGCATCATGTTCTCTATGGAAAAGAGTAGAGCGAAAGAAAACTGATTAAATGGTATGGATGAAAAGTAATGATATGTATCACATGGGTTATGGAAGTAGATGTACTTATAGAATTATGTATCTAATTGTACCCCCTATAAATGTGAGGATCCAGTAACTATGCATTGGTTGAGTGTTGTGAATACCTTGTACTTGCTTTGTCTGCCCATGGAATGGTGATACTGTGTACCCATCCATAGGGAAAAAGTTGTATTTTTCTATGGGACTAACCATACCATTATGTGTGTTGCATTTTTGTTACCTGATTGAGGTCCAACCCATGTGTGGTTGAAATTTATATATATAAGAGTAAATAAAATTTAGTTTCATAGATTCTTTTATTTTGGCTCTCTAGCCCCTCAATCTATGAAGGGGTAGTAGCAGCCACAAAGTTCCTTCGGTGGAGTGTGTAGTGTATGCATATTGCGGCACCAAGTGGTCTCAACTCAACTGATCTCGAGAAAACATACACACTATTTTCCCTTATGATGGATCAAGATACTTGATCCATATGTGCTAGCCCAGTCCCCACAGATTTAGAGTATAGCAGAATTGGTGTGTTAGTATATGCTTGGTCATCCGTAGAGACATTGATCTGGCACTAGTGATTCAACCTCATCTATATGAGAGGTGAAGCTCAAGTAGCCCCATATTGATATAATCATATATGTATTATACATATATATATACTATATATGCACGTGTTCTGACATGATGTAATAGATATGATGCCACACCCCACTAATGTTCTGACATAGTGTTGCTAATGATGTCATGTTACACAATTTCATGTCCATAGACATGCAAAGGTGCACTATGATATTGTGTTATGATATCCTACTCATGTGATGAGAATAATGGGGCCTCACACACTTGTAGAGGGATTCTCATGTTTTCTTTCAATAGTGTTGGCTTAGATAGCATATGGGTATGTCCTAGCCATGTATACCTCTAGCTATGGCGAATACCTGTGTGTGCCTTCCCCATGAGGTATTGCTATGTGGGGTGTGTTATACATGTTCCTACTTTCACGAAGCCACAAACATGTTGCCATGCAGCATACAACTAGTGCATGCCTTCCTTAGCTAGCGTATGACCATTCCGTGTGATGACATGATGATGTGGATGGTGTGCTCAATCCACACCACATGTGGGATACTATTATAGGATGGAGTTGTTCCCTCCTTCGTTGTTTGGTGTCTAGTATCTAGTCACATAGTGTTGTACAATGCAATTTTAAAGATTGTTGACTTTCGTTATGGTTATTGATGATTTTCTATTGATTGTGATGGTTTAGCCAGACCTTGTGATCTTATTTGCATGTAACCCTTGTGGTTATATTTGATTTAGTTTTGAAATTGTTCACATTTATTTCCCTATTATTGAAATTGAAATTTTATTTTCTCTTCGTTATAACCTTGGTGGCTAAACTAGTTTATCTTTATTGTTTTCAATGTTGGAAATATGTCATATTATGAATCCTCTCGAAGGACGTATGAGGCAAACTTTGTGAGTGTATACAAGGAAGCAGACATAGGGAACCTTGAGGATGAGAGCATGTGAGGTTGTTACTCAGATAGGACCCACTACCCACCTATGTATGATGACTATCTCTTGGAGGCTAATCACCTTATACAACAAGAGATAGGCCATTGTGGTCTTGATTGGATGGTCTCACCATGTGTGGCCTAACACCATCAACCCACTAAGTGTGAGGTATGGATTATGTGAGATGGATATTGGCTCTTGGCTCATGGATTATGTATCATGTATTAGAAACCAAGATCAGACATGCAAACCAGAAAAGCCTTCCACATAAGAGAAAAATAGAAAAAAGCAAGAGCTATGCATGAAGACGTGCAAATTGAATAATATTCAGAATTGATAAATTTCAATGAGATCAATCCTTATGAAGGAGATCAAAAAACCCTAAAGTGTAAACTAAAAGGTAAAACCCTAGTGTGCACACTTAATAATTAATAATTAATTATTAATGTGCCTAAGTTTAGCTTAAGTAACTAAATTTATAAGTGACTTAATTAATTAACCAATATGATATAATTAATTAAGTGGAATAACTTATTACTCTAACATCATGGAATAGCATGCTACTTTTTGATGTCTAGATAGACCCATGTGTGGCCTTGTGATGTTATTTCCAGTGATGTGCATTGGTGCACGTATGTGAAGAATGTATGTTAAATCATGAGTATGGTGCTTTACTTATGAGTTTCTATATTTTTACTTTTTGTTACCCTCACCTAATTGTTTGTGACTTTTTTCTTGGGTGGTGTGTAGAGGATGCCTAGTGGAGGTGGTCATGGAGTCAATCGTCTGAACACTTCTTTTCTGAGTCCCCATGAGAATGATCATGAGGAGCACCTAGGTCCTTATTTATTTTATTTACTTGAGGATATTCTTACCTAGTTAGGCCCTAGACAAGAGGGTGGTTGATAGGTGTTTAGGGAAAGATAAAGGTTCCCAAGGAGGAAAAATGTTTCAGATTTAGTAGGACTTATGATGGGCCTTTTGAGGGCACATTCTCTGCTCATCAATCGTTCTTGTGGAGGTTAGGAGTTTGAGAATTGGATTATTGGTGTTCATTTTCATAGGGTGTCCCCAACAGGCTTTGGTTTTTGGGGTGATTGTCTTTCATCTAGAAGGATCCAGAGTTGGTTGTGAGCCCAACTCCATCATCTTGGCCACTTAGCTCAAAGAACATAGGTAGTAATGGGTAGAGGTACAAGATTTTTCACTTGTGGCTAGTAGGGCCACATAGCTAGACAATATCCTCATAGGAATGCACTTGAATTTAGTTAGAGGCTAGTGGCCATGAAGCCAACATGAAATGATGCAGGAAGGTCCCATAGGATGAGTGCAATGGTTGATCATCGCTGAGTAGAGCATTAGGGCACAGTTGTGGAGATTACTGGTAGTGGTCAGGCATCTGATTTTGGAGCCCATGGAAATCCTATGGTACAAGAGACTGAGGAAGTGCCTTTAGTGTTTTTTTCTCTATATTGACACTTGTTATGTTAATTTATGTGTTTTTGAGAATGTTTTGGTGGTTGCTTCACCATGTTGGTTTGTATGGATTGATAGTTTATTTGGCTTGGATGATTACGACAATGGTTACTATTGTTTTTATGCTAATGTATGGATTTATTTAGGTTTGGAAAAATTTGATTATGTGTTATCATATGGATTTTTTACTATGCATGTTTATAAGCTTCCAGGAGTAAGCATGATCCTAGGGGGGAGGATGTAGCACCCCTCCAATTTGCATATATTTTCAGACATTTTTTTTATTTTGATAGACCATGATACTATGTTGTTGTTATTGATCGTTGAGTTTGGAGCAATGATGGTTTTATATTGTGATGTGATGATACACTCTGTGGATGATTATTGTTTATGACATGCTTTCTAATTAGAATAGTTGTTTATTTGAGTTGATATTGATATATGCTCATCTGTAGTTAATTTATGTTTTAGTTTCGCTAGTTTTGATGTGAGACTGTATTGGTGAAGGGAACGAGATTGCATCACTCTCTTGTGAGCACCTTGTGATTCCATGATTTTCTCTTCATGGTGTGATTATTCATGATTTTTATATATGTATGACATATGTTTTGATTGCAGGGTGGCAGGTATAGGACATCAACTCCACTTGGATTCACAGGTTTGAGCATGTCCATTTCCCAGTGGATAGTTGATTGGGAGATAGTAACAGGTTTTCCTTGTCAAACCACAACCATAGTCATAGTGTGTCGTCAGTCTTTTTTGGTCATGCTTTGATGTCGTGTTGTCCCTTTTTGCCTCATTGTTTATTTATATTGCAAGGTATGTTTTGTGGGAAATTGATGTTAAATAATGTTTTAATTTATTATTTAATTAATATTAATTATTGTGTTAGAAGCTTCGTATTTGATTTGATTAATTAAATTTAACTTATTTTGTAAAGTGATTTAATCTTTGAGATTAATTTTCTTTTATAAAGTGATTAAATTAATTAGATTAAATATAAATTAGAAAATATGTGAGTTTTGAATTATTAAATAAACAAATATCTTGAGGAAATATCTATAATTTATTTTGGAAGATATTTTATTTGTGACATGTGTTAGAAGAAACTAAAAATTGTTGTTGGGAATTAATCCTCAGAGAGAATATTTTCTTTAATTGAAAGAGGAAAGAGGCTACTTCATGGGAATGAGAGAAGATATATGGGAGAGGTTGTTAAAAAATTGAAGGAGTTTGTCAAAAAATAGGAGGAGGTTGTTGAAAATCATGGTTGAAGATTGTCATTGAAAATTGTTGTTGGAAAATTAGGGAAAAAGTTCTTGAGAAAATTTGGCTCTGGTTTTGTTTTCATCTCTCTTGAAAAGTGAATAATTTGGAAGAAAGTTTTATTTTGTTGGAAGAAGCTTTGGAAAATTGGAATCTAAAGGTGAAGCTCTACTTTGAACATCATTTCCTCAAGCATCTAGAAACAAGTTCTTTAATTGTTTTATTTAATTTCAAATTGGAAAGGCTATTAGAATAATTTGTTGTTTCAGAAAAAATTTCTTGTACAAGAGGAATATGTTATTTGTTTTAGAAGCTTTGAGATATTTTGTAAATTTCAAAGATTGTTGTGTTTGGAAAATTATCATGAAAGCTTAGAGCTTTTGTAGAAATTTTCTTAAGCTTCTATTTGTTTGGAGTTGGAAAATTGTTGTAAAAGTTTTAGAATCTCTGTAGGAAATTGTTTTAGACAATAGAAATCACAAAGGGAAAACAATAGAAGATGTGAAAACCTTTGTTGGAACAGATTTAAATCTTTTTGTGAAATTTGTAGAAAACCTCTAGAAGATTTTGTGAATATCTTCCTATAGAAGATTTTTTTTTTTTTGTTTCCCACTTAGTTTCATATGGTTTGGGAAATTCAAAACATTTGGGAATTTTTTGTGAATATATTCTTGTAGAAAAAATTGTAAAAAATTGCCCATCTGAACAATCCTGTTGTTATATATTTTTATATATTTATATATATATATATATACAAACTGATATATACATATACATATATATAAATATAAATAGATATATTTTAATATTTATAAATATATATATTATTTCTCATGCCTCTGTTAAAAAAATATATTGAAAAAAACCACGTTTTAAATCCGAACATGATTTTATGGATCAAAGGTTTTATAAGAGGAAAAATTCATATTTTATATTGTTGGGGGGGCACTTGGGCTACCCCCACAGCCACCGCCCCATGGGGGAGGCAACTTGTGCTGCCTTCATAGACAGTCACAACCCCTGGGGGGTTTGACTATCTGTGCATAGCCATATAACCCTTGTAAATACCGTCTGTGACCATTGTATTACTTCGATTTTGATTTTTGTTTATTTTTAATTTATAAAACATATTATATATGTGTGTGTGTGTGTGTATATATATTAAATATATATTTTTAATATTATTTTTGGATATAT
>CM021105.1:249816900-249879790 GCA_007115665.2 Sequoiadendron giganteum
TTTTTTCTTAATTTGATCACAAAGATCCTTTCTCTTTTCTTTGGATTTGACAATCTGATCCTTCAATGATTCAATGAATTTTTCAGCATCCCTAAGACTTTCTTTCAATTCCAAGACTTTTGCTTTAGACTGATCAAGGTCATCAAGTGCCACCAAAAGTTGTTGCTGAAGAATATTAGATTCCATTACATTCCAAGATCCACCTCAGGTTGCTAAACTTCTTCCAAGGAACTCAGCTCTGATACCAATTGTTGGACTCAAGGGAACACTAAGAGGGGGGGTGAATCAGTGTTCTGCAAATCTTAACTTTATTAATTTGATATTTAAATCATTTCAACATTCAACCAAAGGAAAGATGCAAACACAAAAATTAATAATCCACAACACTAGATAACACAAGGATTTTTACGTGGAAAATCTATTAGGAGAAAAACCAAAGTGGAGGTTAATCCACAATTTGAGTACTCAAATATAAGTTTTACAAAATGTGAATGCACTTGCATTCAGGCTCATTTCCTAGAGCTCACTTCTCAAAATAAAAGGCTCACTACGTAACAAAATGTTCAGATTAAGACCATATGAAGGGTTGAAATAAAGTAATAGCATCTACTCATGCTTGATTACAGTTCCAATTAGGCTCATAGATCAAAATCTAGACCTTCTGTATGATTATGCACTTCGCTATGCTCTACTCTACTCTACTCTGCTGTTTGCATCACAAATCCATACATAATTATATTCACACCACTATCCTTCAAAATTTTGCACCACACACTAACATACTTCACATCACATCTATTATGATATCCAAAATGATACACCTGATCTCTTATATATATACACAACCAAAGATTTGATCATTCTTATGTCGGCTTTTAGAAAACATAGAATACTTTTTCAATAGTCGGCTAAATCCACAACTAATTCTCAATGTGAACCACCCATAGTCAACCATAGCATAGAGAGGACCAAAATAAACACGTTTGAGCAAAAAATCATTTAACCAATCACACCCTAAACATCTGCAATGACTATATTCTCCAAGTTAGCCTTCTATAATTGATAACCAAAAAATCAATACACTAGATCTCCTAGATCGAACACCAATTGATATGCCAACACAAAACTATAGAATAAGGTATTATAGATACCCAACGACCTTCCTTGAGATGCACAACACAAATTGTTAAACCGATAATGCATTTTGATTGATAAACTCAACTCTAGTTGAATACCCTATTCTTCACTCTATTTTGTCGATATAAACCAATACTAAACTATGGACTAGATCAATGACTTAGGTTGCCATGAATGAAAACACTAGAAGCCATATGCCAACATGGACTACAACAACCATCAAATGGCTAAATAGCCCCAATAAAAAGAATTTAATATTTATCACTACTGGCATATAATAAAATAAAACATCAATTAAGAAATTTCCAATAATTCAAATCTCAACAATATAACTTTCACATTACAAGCACCACGTGACTTTGATAAAACCACCTAAGGGGAGGAGGGGAATGGTGGTTCTCTAACCACATAAATATAATAGCATGCAATACCTGGTGATCCCTGACCACATAAATATGATAGCACACAATATCTTGATGGACTCTTCCACATAGAGTCAATGCCCTACATTCCTGAAGTATCAAATATCTGTGATCAATATGACAATAAAATTTAACATGATAATATTTTACTCATACAACTAATTTCAAGATGGGTATGTGTAGGATCATGATGGACCAAAAAATGGCGATATGATGGGTATGTGTAGGGTATGTGGCTGACGACCTTTTTTGAACCAAATTTGATGAAATGAAAAGGGTTTTTAAAGGAGATTATCAACTTTCCACCAATATAAATTATGCTTTACTTTGAATTTAAAAATAATAATTATTTATTTTCTATTTGAATTATGACTAAAGTCCTATTTGATAGGCTGATTGAAAAACATGTACAACTTTCAAACAATATGACATTTTTTGAATCCAAAACATGTGTCACATTCTACACTTCACATATTATAGGATTAAAAAAAAAAGAAAATTGAATTTCATGAAGTTTTGACCAAGTTAAGGTGGCCAGACATACAAGTTTTTATATTTTTAAAAATTTGTAATAAAAAATTCATAATTAATTATTTACTTGGAAAAAAATTACAAAAAAATATGCATCACGTTGGGACAAGATTCCTCTACTTATATCTAAAATCTTATAAAAATATATTATCATTTTATTGCAGTTAGGGTGGTTAGATAGACATGTACTTCTTTTTTTTCCCTAAAATTTAAGTGCTATTGCATTGTAATTTACAATTTTCACCAAATAGAATTTTTTTTAATTTTAAATAAACCTAGTAGTTTAGAAACTATATTCAATTTTCTATAGATTCTATTCTTACATATTTTTGAAATAATATAGATAACTTATTCAAATTTTTATGTCAAGTTGCCTAATTCTAATTTTTCTGAATTTTTTGCCACTTAAGGGCCTATTTTTTCCATGATGATCTTGCACATACCCAGATATATATTTATAATGTTATTTTACGTAATAATGTAGTTAATTTTTTGAAGTTTCTAGATTATTTTATTATTTTATTTAAGAGAATACCACCTAAATAAAGGTATACATTTGTAATTAATTAACTATTATATCGCTATGAGACCACTTTTTATTATCACATCACTTTATTAAGAAAATACTCATAGTATATTAGAATGCATATTATATACCAAACCTTCTAAATAATATACTAATAGGGGAAAATATTTTCTATTGTTTATGATTTATTCCTTTCTCCATATTTACAATCTAAATGCTCAAATTGGCATACCCATGTTTCTCATTTAGTTTTATGTGTGTAGCTTGTTGTAATATCTTAATGCAATAACATATCAAGTGACAAACCCTTCTACTCAATTTAATTCACTATCCAATCTCTATCCATATTTATTTACCTTTATTTACAATAATTCCCTTGTTTTTATCTAGCTCAATATTGTTGAAACCTTATTTATACAATTTTCCATGCACTCACTCACTACATCATACTTATCATTTTAGCCCTAAGAGTCATTTCCAAGTGGTTGTAGATTTCCTTGATCTAATCTTGAGGCATTCAAAAATTAATCTAGTATTCAAATTTTTAAAAGAAAATTTATCACTTTCCCTCTCCATATACTTAATTAAAAATGAAATTATAAGAAAAATAATATTGAAAATAGTTTAATTTCTAGAGAAATAAAAAAATAAAATCAATAATCATCATCATATAATGTATCCATAAATTTTGATAGCTATCATGAGCTCTACTCTATCAACATATGGATTTAATTGGATAGTATAATAATAATATGTATACATGTTTGACCTATACATAACACAACAAGGCTATCTAATAGGTGGAAACAAAAAAAATATAAACATGAAATTATAATAGAATATAAATCTATAGATGGCATACATGGATCTTCCCTAAAGATAGCCTAGCTTAGATCTTCTAATTTTATTAATAATAATAAAATATTGTAGACATGTAAACTTGACCTAACACTTATCACACATACTAAATGACATTTCTACATCATCGATATCATTTTCATCAATTATCATTACATTTGACATCAAAGGCATCAAAAACCCTAAATTCCTCTATTAATAATACATTGTTTAATTAATTCACTTTTTCATCATTATTGACTAATTAAATAAATTTTATTTATTTAATAGTCCTAAAACCTTGATTTCCTCTATTAATTGAATAAAATGACTTTATTTAATTAATCCACTTTTCATCAAATAAACCAATTAAATAAATTGCATTTATTTAATAAAGTCTTAATCTCACTTTATTTCATCCTAATTAGTTAAATAACACCATTGTTTAATTATGTTGCTAGAACACGTTATTCCCCTAATTCAATTGAATTATTAAATCATAGTAATTCAATTAACTCACTTTCCCTCCAAATTTGAATAATTTGAATAAACTATTAAAAAAATTGATCAAAAATCAAATCAAACTAATGCAACTTTGTTTGCAAAAGTCAAACTTGATTTGCATGTTCAACTCTAAAAATGATTAATTAATTAAATCAATTAATCATTCTCAACCACTTTCTTGATTGAGTAAATTACAAATCATTGATTGCTTAATCTATTCTTCAATCCCATTGATTTCTCAATCTAATTCCCAATCAAGATCAATCTATATTCTTGGTTGATCAATCTATATCCCTGAGTGATCAATCTATTCCTCAATCACACTAATTATGTAATCTATTTGCATAGATTATTCCCATCTAAATCCTCTCAACAGCTTTTGATCACGGATCTTGATTCAATATTGTTCAATCCTCATCATTCATTTCAAATTACAATTTCTATATAAATTTCCTCACAAAAAAGGATAAGAGAATCAATACAATTTACACAATGAAGTAATGACAAATCGACATTGACAAACCTTCAACGAATATCTTCAATCAACATGCACATTCCTCAAGATCTCACAATGCAATTATGGAGGCTTCATATTGATATGAGCAACAAAATATTCACGAATACACTCTGACACAAGATGGGTAATGAACTAGTATAGTGAATTTAGTTGTTCTTATGTTATTTCATTTATGTTTTCTTGAAGTCAGTGTTCTTAATCTTTCATATCGTGAGTGAATGGGAATAGATTAAGATTCTTGTTTTGATTAGATTAGTTTCTATTTCATTGCAATCATCTTGTTTACACTCTCATATTTCCCCCTTGCACATTCTGGCATGACCAGTGCAACTATGTTCCTCAAAACTAATGATTTTTTGAGCTAATTTTGAAGTTACAAGTCCTAGAGATGCTTTGGAAACATCTTCACACATAAGTTCTAGAAAACTTTTGCACTTGATTTAATAGAATTGGTGCACTTGACTCTTTTTTTGGTGGACTTGACCCTATTTTTTATGCTATTGACATTTTTCAGTGCTTTTATATTACATATGATAGAGGATTTCTTGATTTTTTTAGCACCATTTCTCTCAGATAGAGGGTGCTTTTTATTGTTTTTCTATGCTTTTGCTTTGTTAAACCTGTGTCCGAGATCTGCAAGTTGATTTTGATTTTTAATGCTAATAGGTGCCTGATTTGAATGTGTGATAGGTACTAATGCATTTATATACAAGATTGGTAGAGTTATGAGAAACCATTACCACTTTTTCTATTGGGAAGATGAATGGTTGAAGAAATTATAATTTTCAAAACTTTCTTATGTTAGGAAATATTAATTTGGTGCATAAAAAGAATCCCACAAATGAACACTTTAGTTTTTGGTGCTCTAAAAATGAACCCTTTTAAATCTTTCTAGATTAGAAAATTCTTCAATTTGGTGCATAAAAATAGCCCCACAAACAAACACTTTGGTTTTGGTGATGTAAAAATGAAACCATTTAAAGCTTTCTAGATTAGAAAATGCTTCAATTTAGTCCATAAAAATAAAAACACAAACAAAAAATTCAATTGGTGCTTTAAAAAATGTTTTTAAGGTTTCAAATAGATACTTGGAATGTTTGATTTTGTTTGTGTTAACCAAACAATTTCCTTTTTGTTGTTGCACACTTGCATTCATATTTGTTGACCAAGTAAGACCAGGATCAATTTAGAAACACTCAAATTTTGGGATTAAAAATAAACAAATTAGTTTTTGTCTTACACCTTTTCTATCTCATTGATTGATATCCACAACACTTCCATTGGATGCTTTTAAAAAGAGCCATTTCTATCTTACACTTTTTTGGGGACAACACCTCTCAAGGCACTTAAAAAGAATAAAATTGCTATGAAGTGTATTTTGTGTATTCCATGTATGGTAAGCTAGGTTTTGTTCTTCTCTCCTCGCACCTTTTGGTGATCTTGGGTGAGGAAAAACATCTCGAGCTTCACAATTTTTAATTCAAAACATACCTTTAGAGGGTCTACCTTTTGAGACACATCCCATCTTCGAGAACTCAAAGGTGACCCAAGAAACACTCTATTTTGGTCTGATATATAAATTATTGTGGGTGTGAGGAAAGTTCATCACACACCAGGTTTTGCTGTTCTATACCAATGATAGTCTCCCCCCAATATCTATGTGATACATAAAAACCTACAAGGGTTGGGAGGCCTCTTAATTGAGAAAAATGTCGCATGTATAGAGATCCAAAAATAATGATCCTAAAACATGATAAAGAACCAACATAATTTGTAGAAGCTACCCTTTATCCAAAATTTTTTTTGAAAGTGGTGCATCAAAATTTACTTTCGAGAAGTTACTTGCCATGTTCGACTTCAAGCCCACACTATAAGTTGCATGTAAAATCATCCCTTCTAGGGATGACATAGGGCTACCTAAAAGGATGGTTTCTATCTCTAGGGTTGTAATGTTTGTTTATGTAAAACATGCCAAAAACATTCAAAACAAATTTTGACATCAAACATTGTGCTTGAGCTAAAAATAACATATCAAAACAAACAATAAACATGATGGTTGAATGACAAAACCTTTGACTTAGTGTATGATTTTAAAATAAACCCTATATTTTCACTCCTTAAAGGTTTCTGAATATTCAGGCTTTAACTTCAAACCACATTGGCTCAAAGTAAACATTGGAAACTATGGCTTGGGTATTGCCACTTCACAACTTAAATCAATAGACATACAAGTCACACAAGTACATTATTTTTGAAGTGAATCAAAGTTGTTGTATCACTTAACACATATGGAAACAATCAAGACATCCAAAACAAACTATAAGAAAAACATCAACATTGCTGCCAAATACTAAAACTGGAAGACAAATTTAAATAGAGGTTACTTTTGCTACTGTTTCTAGCACTTTTGACTAAGACTTGGTTGCACTTGCTAGAAAAATATCACTTTTTCTCTCTATCCCATAAATTCCATTGATGAAAAACTATTGCATTTGACAAAAATTTCACACTTGATGAAAAAACAACACACTTGCTCTTTTTATGCCGCAATTGCCAAACATTTTCTAGCTCATTTCCCAAAAATATCCTCGCACTTGCAAAAATACCTTGATTTTGACTAAGTAATTCACCACATTGGACAAAACATACATTTGCTTCACTTGACATTATAGTGAACACTTGCTTGCCAAAATTTAGTGCACTTGACAACAGTATGCTCGCAGTTGACAAACTTGGTCACTTTTGCTAACAGATTTCCACTTTTGCTCAAAAACCATCGCTATTGCTCTATCTTACTGGCAATCAAGAAAAAATAACCAAAGCTTCTTACAAGATCCTTGTTAGAAAAAAACAATTGGAACCCAATATATTTCATATAGTCCTTCATCCATCTTCAAACTCCATCCTATTTTTGGAAATGAGAATCAAAACAAAAAAACTTAGATTATTCCCTCGCTCACACTTTTAATATATCAATAGTTACTTGAACCACATAGCTAGTTCAAGTAATCTTTTCTACAACATATCCTCTAGAATAAGTTAGATATCAATCTATGCCTCTCAAAATTTTGAGTTTCGAGAATAGTGTCACCTCAAAACAACATTCAAACCATAGGGTTTTGAGCTTCATTGGCAACCATATCAAAACATCCACACTTTAACCATATGACCATTTAGCGTCAGACTGCTCCCATTCAACAACCAAACCTTATAGCACTAATCCTACAATCAAGTCTCACAAACACTGAAGGTAAACAAATTGATATCATTAGAATTTTAAGGACCTTCATATTTGAGAAGAATTAAACACCCAACCAATGGAGAAACATAGAAAACATATTAGATAAATAGAAGGAGAAAGTAGAACTAGTAGCTAGAAGACCCATGTTACCACCCCCTTCATGGAAATATGAATCTATCCTTCATGATCTCTAGCAAGATAAAAATAATTAAACAAAATTTCACATTCCACCTTTTAAAGAGGCACCATAGCTCAAGGTATATCAAGAGACACAACTTGAATATTTACCGCAACTGGGACACCTTGGTAAGAAATTGTTATGCTCGCTCTTCAAGGAGAAAACTAGGCTGGTATATCCAATTTTGTCTCTTATTTCCACCTCCCACTTTACAATAGACACAATCATTCCATAAGAACCATCATAGTTAAGAGTCACACAATCTTCACAAAATCATGGCAATTGTTTATGAAAACCACATGCTCACAACATAGAAAGAACATGTTATCCAACAAAATAAAACACTACCATACCACCAAAAAAACCAAAAACAACATAAGTGACCCATAAGGATATAAGCCAAGTGACCTTAGGACAAGGTATTTAGCATCAAAATATCCTAAACATGCAACCATAACATCTCCAAAACATGTGAATCTATTACCCAAATCTAGTTCCACTCTATACACCCATGGGGACATCTTATGCCACAAATGTCAATGTTATATTAATGATGGATTCCCCTAATCAAGGTTTTGGAGCATCTTTTCATATGGATGATTTCAATCAGAATCCTCATCTATATCAAACTCTAACTTATCAAGAGTGACAATGAAAACAAGTAGTGTTGAAACAACACCAAGATCAAATTTTCATAGATGCACCTGAGAAACAATTTGATGCACTTTATCAAAAATGCTTTGGAAACCCTCCCAAAAGTGAGTCTCAATATCAACAACACCATAAAACTCATAAAAACATTGATTCATATCAACGAGAAATTTTATTTCCACAAAATCAAGTGAATCAACATCAGTGATCACAAAATCAAAATCAAATCCATCAACAATATCAACCTTCAAATCAGGAAATCCCATCTCAAAATCCATCTCCACCAAAACCAACCTTATAATCAAACCATAAAACTAAATTTGAGTACACTCCTTTAGTGGAGCCAATTAAGGGTGTGTTAAACCAATTAGTCAATGTCAAACTTATCACACTTCCAAAACTGCCACAAAGTGGTGAATCTAGCATCAAATTCACATGGTACAATGACAAGATCTATTGTAAATACCATGGAGTAAAATTTTATGATGCATTAGAATGTGTTACACTTTAAAATATCATCCAAGACCTTATTGATTAAGGAGAAATAGCTATTTAAGATGACATTCAAGGTCCATATACCAATGAAAACATTGACCATATCTCAAACTCAAATATTGAAAAATATGATCAAGAGTTATCTATCACTAATCACATTGACAGTGTCTCTACATCATCTAATGATAAAGAGGACATACATCATGAATTTAATCCTAGGAATGATCAAACTCAATCAACCAAGTCTAGCAATGATTCAGTCCAAGATATATTGACATCATCCAATCTCATGGCAATACATATTGATAATCAAAAGAATCTTAATCCAACACTTATACCCAATGTAGAAAATCTAAGCTAGGAGCTATCACCCATATGTCCACATTTTGAGAAAATCCAAGCATCCTTTACAATAAATCCATTTTTAAAAATTGATCCATGTCAAGAGCGCAAACAAAAGAATATTGAAGATAATATCATAAAAAGTGAAGATCAAGAATCCCTATCATCAAAATACTACAATGACTTGGCAGATATCTTCCAAGACACCCAAGGTTTTGCAAAAGAAGAAAAAATCCATACACCAAGTGCACATACATCTACCCATGAGATGCTTACTCCTAATGGAAATGTAGATGATCTTCATCCAAAACAAGATTCTTATATTCTTCATATCATTACCAAGGAACAAGAGTCGGGTCTACTATTAACATCTTTACATAGAATCATAGCACACCAAAATCTATAGTCATATCTGAAATTGATCAAGCAGAAGCATTAAAATTAGAAACACCCTCCAAGCAAGTTAAAGACATCGAGAATGAAAATATGGAGCACAATATCTTAAAATTAGCAAAGATAATTAATAATCCTAAGCAACAAAGCATTGGGTATACAATAGTCAAAGAAGCACCAATATATTTTGAAGGGCCATAAAAACTTGATATTTCATAGGATCAAGATGAAAATATCAATCAATAAGTTATCCCACATATGAAAGATCCTATCAATGAAAAATCTATCACATTTGAAGATCCACAATAGAGCAAGGAAGGATTAGTACCTTGTTTCCAAGGTAGGACATATCCTATTGCAAATAGAAATTTTTAATGGATTCATTATCAAGATATAGGATTAGGCCTACATGAACAGGGTATCCTAGAGCCAGTGCATATTATTGGTAATCATAAGCATCAAGGTCTTGGTTATTTAGCAATTGAGGGATCTAAACATATAAGGGATAACTCTATAAAATTAGGGGCAAGTTTAATTAATGTAAGCATCAACATAAAGAGCACAAAGAGTCCTCATCATGAAATTTCTACCAATCCTACAACTAGCCATGTCATGAATCATCATCCACACATATTTATATCCTCTGATTAGGACCAATCACAAGACAAAAGGCTATATCCAAGAATGAAACAATTCATTGAAGAAAAAGAATCAATAAAACAAAATAGAAAAGAAAAGTTTAAATGGATAGAAAATAGAAAGATAGAAAATCATCCCTATCAAACTCCATTAGTCAAAGAAACTATGGGGAAAAATAAAAAGGGGAAGTTAATCTATCAAAAATGTCTAGCAATGCAAAAGAAAGCTTCAGGAGCAACCTGCAAGGTATATGAAGACATTTGTCCCAATCGAATCTCCATATCCACCCATCATTTCTCATCATCTCAATTTTGGAGAGTTAAAGATTCCAAACTATCTGAATCTCTTTTATCTCAACACATTTCACCATCCATGATATCCAAATCTCACATTGACCATTTGTTGGAAGCAACTCAATATCATAAGTATTCTAAGGGAAGTCTATCACGATGTGCACATCAAGGTAAGGTTAACTTTGGTATCAACAAGGAAGATAAGAATTATCAAGGGTTATGTTCAAGTAGTTGAATCCTAGCAAAACAACTCCTCCAAGTAGGATATTGTTAGCATGTCATGACAACAAAAACAACCATATTAGCACCAGAAACGTCTACATTAGTACCACTAGGTGGTTCAAATTGAACAAAAAATTGTCACCATGATGGAAGCTTGGTAAACAAGTGTCTTGTGTGACATTGAAAAAATTAACAAAAAAAGTTAAGAAAAATCGTCCTCTAGTGTAAACCACTATGGTGGTGCTTTAGACAAGTACCATAGTGAAAACCTAGAAAATAGGAATTATGTGTAGAATCAAGCATCTACGTGCACCATTTCAGGTAGAAGCATCTCAACTTATCAATAATAAATCCAATCCATTTTTATCCAAATTCAACTTATCTTGATTTTGAGAAATGTTTGATATACTCTTTACACTTGCTTATGGAAAAAATCTTGACATGGGTCACTATCATTGATCTTATCCTACCCAAGATTATCTGAGCCATAAGGCATTGTCCAAAAGGGGCATACCTGATCCAAACATGTTATCCTATCACAAGATAACCCATTACCTACATTGCTAGACACTAGGGGAAAATACTTACATATTGCTTCAAAATAAATCTTGATCTGCACCTTCTACCTCGCATTGTGATCTAGGCATTTTCCAAACAAGAAGGTGTGCCACATGGTACCCTTCCCAATTTTTCCTATCAACAAGTTATCCCACCAACGCACAACTAGGCAACCTTAAAAATAAGTTTGTCCCAACAACAAGGTGTACAACCAACACACTACCAAGGTAACCTTCAAAGACACCAACAACATGGATTATTCCTTTGCACAAAATTCCTAGGTATCAACATTTGCTTGAACCCCACAGCTAGTTCAAGTAAATTTCCTACAACATATCCTCTAGAAATAAAATTGAAATATCAATCCAACTTTTCAACATCTTACACCTAGGGGAAAAGGGTGAAAATCCAAAAAAGTAAAAAAGAGAAAACACACAAAAATCAAAAAGAAAGAAAAATAGTAAAGAGAAATAAAACATTGTTTGAGTGAAAACAACTTTGTTGCACTCCTAGAACAAGTATCATAGTGAAAACCTAGCAAATACGTGCTATGTTAGAATAAGACTCACATCAAATGTGTCTATTAGTACTATCCACAACATTCATCCATTCATTCCATAAATAAAATATGTGTCCAACCATGGCTTGTTACTAATTAAGGAGAATAGTCTTGTCTCCAAATAGTGGCAACTTCCTAAAGTTTGTCATGGATGAGATCCTTGTATATCACATCACATCCAAAAATAATAAAATAAAAAACACCTAGAAAACAAAAAAATCAAAAACATCTGAACAACAAAAAACAAAAACATTTGGAAAACATAAAAAAAGGAAAACAATTCATCATTGGATTATTCCTTCACTAAAATATTTTAATATATCAACATTTACATGAACCTCATAGCTATTTCAAGTAGATTTTCTGCAACATATCCTCTAGAAATAGAAGTGGATAATCAATCCAAGTTGTCAATTTTCCTTGAACCCCAAAAAAAATTATTCTTTGAGTCAATTGGTCAAACTAAGTGGTCTCTACATGTACAACATAGGTAAGGCTTGTCTCTGATCAACCCTTGAGGCCTTAGGTTAGACCCATTAGGTTTCTATCATGTTTTCTTTCAACATAGTCAAAAATTACAAAAGACAAAAAATATTCAAAATATAAAATCCAAAAAAATTCAAAATTCAAAATCCAAAAAAATTCACAAAATATAAAAGATCAAAAGTGTTCAAATCAAGTGAACTATGAGCCATTTCATGTATAACGTAGGAAAGGCTTATATTTGATAAGCCCCCAAGGCCCTAGGTTAGTCCCTTGAAATTAACAAAAACATCATATCTCAAAAAAAATTAAAAAAAATAATGTCCTACTCCATCATCATAATTCGCAATAAAATTTTCACCCATAATAAAAAAATTGTCATCTTCACTCTTTGAAAAAGAAAAAAAACAAATAGAGAAAACATCAAAAGATAGAACTTTCAATCAAACAATTGCAAAGCTTTGATTACAAAAAGACACAAACAATGCCAAAGTACTATCTACCTATCTTTTGACAATTCACTGGAACAACATCTTGAGAAATGACTTACTGGATTCATTCCTACAATAGCCATGATCAACAAAGGATAATAGTCCCAACCCAAAAATATATGGCAAGTGATACTACAAGTTTGTTTTTATCTTTTTATAATCTTATTTCTATGATTTATTTTATTGACTCATTCCCAAGATGTCTTGAGGATGTTCATACAGACTTAGAGAAGAAGGAATGGGGGCAATTGAGCATCACTTTGTTTTTTTGTTTGTGAGACATTTTTTTGGAGAATATTTTAGGAAGTTATTGTGAAATTAATGTTTCCACCAAAATCACTCTCAAGGCTACAAATTAGTGGATTTCTTGGAAATTTAATTGGAAAAGTCAGATCTAGGCCTAGGTAGGTTATAATAAAAAAAATCATATTATTTTTATTTGTTTTGAGTAATTTATTGTAAAAATTATTTTGGTGGCATCACGGTTTAATCTTTAACAAGAGGAAAGGGAAGGAATCATATAACTCATTAAATGACTCTAGAAAAAGAGGATTCATTTATAGAGGAAAGGGATACCATAATCACAAAAATTGAAGTTTATTGAGTGTATAAAAGTTTTGAAATAGTCTGTGTAGTAGGTGCATGTTAGGTATTATATACCTCTCTGTGAAACTAGTATGAAAATTTTTAACACAACCAAACTCTATACATTTAAAAAAAAATTGTATGTCTAGTGCAAGCATGAATTTTCTTTGTATATTGAGTCAAAGTACACACAGTGGATATAAAGTCACCTTGGTTATTAATACCCTAGTGCATCATATTTGTTTGCTTCATCAAATAGAATTGTTCAAAATGCGAAAGAAATACTCATTAGTACTAACATAAAATTTATATTCATTAGCAAATATTTCTTCTAAACTAATATCCATCTTGCATCACAATATCATTAGTTCCATTTCCATCTTGCATCCACAATATTGTTAATACATATCATGATGCTAATATAGAAATGAAAATATAATTTATCATGTATAAGGCATAGGTCTATCATATATAAACATCATAAATCCATCATATACATAATAAAATATCATATGAAACCATATATGATCCATCCATCCATACCATATGTATACATAAAAAAAGTACAAAAACATGCATCATCATACATCATCATACATCGTCATCCATAATCATTGCATACACATAGTGAAGCTGAATTGAAGAATGTATATATCATATATATCATCATAAAAAAAAATGAGAATGTATAGTACATCATCATCATACAAAATAAGTGTGATAGGATAATACAAAATAATACATATATATGAGGTCTTGATTGGGTAGAGGAATAGATATACAAAATCATGTCTACATTATCTCTGAATAACAACATCATAAATATCAAGTACATAATACCACTACTCGGTAGGAAAGGGAGGACTCTATAGACTAGGCTATGGACCACCATCTGGATCTAGCTGTGTAACAGACTGCCCACCTAACTCAGCACCACCACATGCAACACTAGGCTCTCTGAATCTTTGTGGTTGCTATGCTCGATGAATAAAAGAATCATATAGAGTCTGGTAATATGTAGCCCTTTGTAATAATTGATCCCGCTTAGTGAAAATATTATTAGAATCTCAATACGATGTCTCTCTCCTCACTAATCTATGTAGCCTACTCTACCCAATACAGGATCAGTTCCAGGATCTATAAATCTCATAGGACCATGTCATGTCCATCGCTGATCAAAATTGGGAGTGGTACCTAGATCCACTAAACCCACTGGCCAACCCCATTTTATTGGGGAAAGAGATTTGAATGTATCAATAGTAGCATCTTGGTCAGCCTATAGACCCCATACTCAGAACTCTCTATTGGTTTGACGAAACTGAGCCTCATGCTTGTATTTAGAAAATGACCCTGTCTCTCTCTAGACTTCTTGCATACCCTATCGGGAAGATACCTCTCCAAAAGAGAGTGGGTGTGAGAAATAAACCATCTAGTCTATTGGCAACATATTAGTTTCTCTTCATCCTCGAGCTAGGCCTTGAAATCCATATATGGTCTCCATATAAAACTTAGATATCATCAAATACACGATGCCAACATAAATGCTTTGTAGGCAAGGTATAATGTAGAAAATGTCTATAATGATAAGAGTATGGATCACGAGCAATACAATCTTGTATACTGTTAGGCAGAGCAACTACAATGTGCTCCCAAATCCATATCTGAAGAAGAGAGATACCTACAAAACTGGATTTCCTACCATGATATGCAACCTCATGCATATCTCTATATAGGTGGGCGAGGAGATATGGACCACATGCATATCTAGTCACATGATCAAACATATCCTCGATACATATACCCATCCAATAGGAAACTAATGACTTCTCCTATCAGGAACAACCAACCTTGAAACCAAACCACAAAGAATAAGAGAAACATGATCAACATTACCAACAAAATTAGATAAATCTATCTCGGACTAAAAAACCTCCAAATGTCACACACCAAGCACATGTCACATATCATAGGAACCCTATTGAACATGATAGGTAACAAGCTAACCATGGATGGGTATGTGGAGGATCCTCCACACATCCTCAAGGGTAATAGTGGCCAGCCCAATAGGTAAATGGAATGAAGAAGTCTTTGAATGCCACCACTCCATGAGTGCAATCATCATCTTAGTGTGACATCAGATGGGAGTCATGTAACAAATGTGACATAGCCCAATTGCATCTAGAAAATCTCACTCCAAAACATAAAAACCAATAATGAAATCAAATATATCTTGGGGTCATCACTCCCTCGACTGTAGTGGTTTAAGGAATACTTATAATCATTCAACACACGATGTCAAGGGTTTAGCCTGAAAGTACAATAAAAAATGAAAAATGATGAACAGAGAGACTTAGGGTTCCGAAAAAGAAAAAGTGAAAAACTGTTGTTAAAAGCAATGAAGGGGTATGTGCAGGATCATCATGGAAAAAATAGGCCCTTAAGTGGCAATAAAATTCAAAAAATCAAAGTTAGGCAACTTGATGTAAAAATTTGAATAAGTTATCTATATTATTTAAAAATATGTAAGAATAGAATCTGTAGAAAATTGAATTTAGTTTCTAAACTACTAGGTTTTTTTTTTTTTTAAATATCTATTTGGTGAAAATTTGAAATTTCAATGTAGTAGCACTTAAATTTCAAGGAAAAAATAAGTAGGTGTCTGTCTAACCACCCTAACCACAATAAAATGATAATATTTTTTTATAGGATTTTAGATATAAGTAGGGGACTCATGTCCCGATGTGATGTATATTTTTTTGTAATTTTTTTCCAAGTAAATAATTAATTATGAATTTTTTATTACAAATTTTGAAAAATATAAAAATTCATATGTCTGACCACCTTAACTTGGTCAAAACTTCATGAAATTCATTTTTTTTTTTTTTAATCCTATAGTATGTGAAACATAGAATGTGATACGTGTTTTTGGTTCAAAAAATGTGATACCATTTGAAAGCTATAAATTTTTTTCAATTAACCTATAATACCCCTCTATTTTGCTCTATTGTGCAAACTATGTTGTTTCTCTTTTATGCTTTAATTTGGTGTTGTACTTTGACTATGTACTTGGTTATAGTTGATCACTGTTTTATCATGATGTATCTTGATGTGATGATACTATATTTTGATGTGATTATTATGGCATGTTTGGAATTAGCATAAGTGGGTATTTTAATTTATGATGTTTCATGCTTTCGATTATACTACTATGTTAGATGCGTCAATTAGTACTACTGTATTGGTGAAGAGGATGAATCGCATCACTCTCTTGCGAGTGCCCTGCGATTTCGTGATTCCTCTTCACGGTGTGCCTTATTTATGAAATATTATAGCATGTGGATGTATTCTTTGTTCGTAGGTTGACAGGTATAGGACATCGACTCCACCTAGTTTCACAGGTTCGAGCGTGTCCAAGGCCCAACGACATTCAATTGGGAGATAGTAGCTAAGATTTTTGTGCCATGTCGTCACCCTGGTCGTAGTGGGTCATCGGTCCTAGTATGGTCCAACGGTTCTATTTGGTTCCTTTTTGTCTAGTTTCAATTTATTTTGGAAGTTAGAATAATGTTAGAAATGTGATTTAAATTATTGAGTAACTTAATTTAATTAATAAATATTTTAATCTTATGGTAGATTTATTTTATTAATTGATTAATTTATTTATGTTGAACTGAATTACATTATTCATTTTGGAAATGCATGCATATTTAAGTTGGAATTGGAAATTAGGAAAATGAATTAAAAGTCAATTTAGAAATTTGAAAACTCAAAAATTCAAAAAAAAAGATATTTCCTATTTTTTTGTTTTCTGGAATTTATGAGGGTAGTTGTAGGATTTTTTTGGAAGGAATTTTGCATATCTTTGAATTTCTTCACAAAAATCAAAATGGAGTTTTTGGAGAAAAATTGAGAAGAGAAGGGGAAGGATTGCTAAATTTTGTGGGTTTGGAGAAAAGGCTCAAGGAATCTATAGAGCTTAAGAGGGTTTCATAACACCATTAGGTTCTTCATCACTCTTCAAGAAAAATTAGGTTCTCATCTTGTTTAACTGATTTTTGCTTGATTCAATGGCACATGTGTTGTAGGGAAAACAGATGCAGCATGATGATTGTGTGCAAACAGAAAACCATTCAAATTCTTGCTTTCAAAACTTGGAGAACACTGCTCCTTAGAAGGATTGTTTGCAAAATTAAAATGAAATCTTAGTTATAAAGTAGTTTTCTTTCTTCATCTTTGTGCTCTTCAATTTGTTGGAAATGCATGTATATATATATATATATATATATATATATATATATATATATATATATATATATATATCTATTCCTATGTTTATTATTTTAATTTTTTCACATAGTAGGGTTATGTTGGCCATTTAAAAAAAAAAAAAAAATTTCTCGTTTTTCAAAAATAAAAAATGATAGTCATTTTCTTTTTTTTAAAAAAAAAAAAGGAAGAATGAATTTTTTTGATTTAAAAATATTTTTGGAGGGGCTAGGGCTCACCCCACTGCTGCCCCCATGGGAAGCAGCATGGGGGAGCATTCCCAACGACCCCTCTGTCCTCGGATGGTGCAAACTGTGCAGCCCGCACCACCATTGTGGATGGTCGGCACTGCCAGTGTCACCCGTGCCCATAGTTGCTGCCTTCACCACACCTTCCACTCGGCTCCCTCCACCCACACGCACCTTGCATGCCCTACAACCCATAGTGGCTCTTCCTACCGTTCCTCCTTTCGCCACCCGTAGCGGTTGGTTCTGTCGGTGCTGCCTCTTGTGGCCAACATGGGAAAATCCACTGCCGCCTGGTAAGAAAACCGGTGCCGAACCTTCCCTCCCAGCACTTAGCACGAAGCCCGAGGTTCATGCGACCCAACCCTAGGGTTGGCACGTGAACTGAGGTCATGCTTTTGGGTCTTTTAATATTTAAAATATATATATATATATATATATATAATATTATATTTTATTATAATTTAATATTATAATTTTTATAATATTTTAAATACTATATTATTATAATATTTTATTGTCATGATATAATATTATATATTAATGTTATGATTTAGGATAATATTAAATGATTTTAATATTATGTTTTATATAATAATTGTGAGATTTAAATAATAATAATCTTGTTAATGTTTCAATATTAACATTTTGAAAATGAGTATTCATTTTATTATTACATTATTTAAATGGGGATGTTGTATTAAAAAAAAGAAGAAAAAGAGTTATATTGAATATGGGATAAATATTTTATTTAAAAAAAAAAGGATTTTTCTTTTATCTAAATTATTGAGATATGGGTTAATGTTTCATGTATTTAAATGCCACGTGGAAATAAAATGATTTTTAAATGGCGTATTTAATTCAGTTCATTTAACGCATTGATTACTCAATTTTAGTGAAGAAATGGGTTTAGTGAACCCAAAGTAGATTTGATTCTTGTCTCGTTTTGATCTGTTCATATGGCCATTTGGGAATTGTGGGTTGTAATATTTAATCAAGTCTTCCAGTTGGGTTTTCAAGTTTGTGGGTTGATGTACTGTGTGGTCAACCTTGGGATTACCTTGGGTAGTGCATTTAACCAATTTGTTCCCCGATTATCATGAATGGGAGTGTGTTGGTTGTATGTCATGGTTAGGGATGTGATATCCTTACGTAGCACTTGTGTACCATTGGGTTGTGGAGTTGTTTCATGTGTCGTCTTAGAGGAGTGGCTTGTAACAAGGGCCGGCATACGAAGTGGTGCAAGGATAACTCATTGTAAGTTAGTTAATCAAGTGATAACTAAAACAATACTTAGAAGATTAGGACTAACTTCTCACTAATCAAGATAATTTTGCCTCACTCATAGACACAAGGGCTCATTTAGACTTGGGATCAGTGGGAAGGCTTGGAATGGAAGGGTCATCTATCTTGTCTGTATCAAAGGTATTTGATTCTGCATGAGTGAGTATGGGGGCTGGGATTTGGTAAAGGTCACCAAGATAACCCTTAGTGGGGGCCGGAGCCTATGAAGATTCCCAGAGGATAACCCATGATGAGTTGTGCGATGACACTTTGTCTAGGACAACAATTTGTACTTGTTCATTATGCATATGGTTCTCTTAACATTCTTAATCTGCTTTATATCTTGAAGCAATGTAACCATTAGATTTGTACTTGTGTTGTACTTGCATGGTGCTTGAGTTGTACTTGTTTTGTACATGTGTTTGGTCATGTCAGTTAGTTCAGTTATGTTTTACCCTGTGTCTAGAGGTGTTGGTCTTGGTTAGAAATCCTTGTTACTTTCTCTTAGCATGAGGGGTGGGCCTTTGGGTTTCACTTGGTTGGGTGGCATGCACCTAAATCTACTGGGTTCTTTCTTCATGTTCGTGTGGATGAGACTTCAACTTGGAGAGCTCGTTGGGTTCAGTTTCAATTTTTATTTTATTTCATTTCAGTTGATCTTGTATTATTTTAACCCTTAGTTTTTATCGAGGTGGAGGTTGTAATTGTAATCTTATTTGTTAGACTTGCCTCATTTGGGGAATGAGAGATGTAATTGTAATATTTAAATTATGGATTAATAAAATTGAGAGTTATCTCTTATGCTTTGATGTATGTTGTCTTTTGGAATGTATGTGTTTTAAATTATTAAGTAAATGAATGACATGGTTTAATTCATGTTTTTGTTCAGGTTCTATATAACCTCTGTCTCGTAACCTTAGAGGATGTTGGCATTAGTTAGTGAACTTTCTTATTAATTGTACTTAGAAAAAAAAAAATTAGCTTGTTTAAATAGTTGTTTGCAACTTCCTCCAGGGTTGCATGGCAGGGCGTTACACAACCTATTAATCAGGACTTTAGTCATAATTCAAATAGAAAATGAATAATAATTATTTATTAAATTCAAAGTAAAGAATAATTTATATTCGTGGAAAGCTGAGAATCTCCTTTAAAAATCCTTTTTGTTTCATCAATTTTGGGTAAAAAAATTTTTGTCAGCCACATGGGCCATCATATCACTTAGATATCACCACTTTTTGGCCCATCATGATCTTGCACATACCCAAAGATTTTGTCAAAAGTGATAGTATTAGGAAAAGGTGAGAAAGAATTTTAAAAAGAACTCAAGAATTTCAAAGGCGAGAAAAGAAAAACCGATGAACTTTTTCAAGGCTACAAATTTATCACAAGAGTGCCCAAACCAATCAAAAGCATTCAAAAGTGAAAAACCAAGTCAAAAGCAAGGATTGAATTCAAACGTGCAAAATGAAGTCAAGTGTGCAATAATGCTAAAACCAATGCAATAGTCTCAAATTCTCAAAAATTATGCTTTTTAACAATTTAACTTAAAGCATTAATTATAGGAACATGAAAAGATGAAAACGGGAATCGAGAGGGTACATACTAAGGCACTGATGCCTAGAGGTCATCCATACTCTCAAACCACATTTCCACAATGTGGGGCTCCCTGAATCAACACCATATCTCCTCAATAATTGACAAAATGAGAAATCTAGAGGTGAGAATTATCTATAGGCTCAAAATGCAAATGAGGTAAGTAGAACCCTAATTACCTATTTTAACCCTCAAAAACCCTAAATTTTACTTAGGGAACCTTCCTAGTTTAAATTTAGGAGTTCCCAAGAACATTTGAATGAGCAACGAGGGACCTATAGACTTAATTTTTTCATCCCCTACACAAATGAACTAAAATAAAATAGTGTCGTGAGCTTGACCTCAAAATCAAAAATTTTGGCCAACCTCTTGAGGGGGCATCATAGAGTTCTATCATCATTTCATTGATCAATGGGGCACAATGGGGTATAATTTTTTTTTGAAAATATTGATCTTAACATCAAAATCTTTGCAAAAAAGAAACCAATACTTTGTCTCAAAGAAGGGAAAAATGTAGATATGTAAAATTGACCTAACACTTATCACACATACTAAATGACATTTTCACATCATTGACATCATTATCATTGAATATCATTGCATTTTACATCAAAAGCATCGAAACCCTTGAATTCCTCTATTAATTAAATAATACAACATTATTTAATTAATTCACTTTTTCATCATTTTTGACTAATTAAATAAATTTCATTTATTTAATAAAGTCCTAAAACCCCAATTTCCTCTATTAATTGAATAAAATGACTTTATTTCATTAATTCACTTTTCATCAAAATTGACCAAGTAAATAAATTACATTTATTTAATAAATTCCTAATCTCACTTTATTTCTTCCTGATTAGTTAAAAAACACCAATTGTTTAATTATGTCACTAAATCATTTTATTCCCCTAAGTCAATTGAATTATTAAAGAATGGTAATTTAGTTAACTCACTTTCCCTCCAAATTTGAATAATTTGAATAAACTATTCAAACATTATCAAAAATCAAATCAAACTAATGCAACTTTGTTCGCAGAAGTCAAACTTGATTTTCAAGTTCAACTCCAAAAAGGATTAATTAATTAAATCAATTAATTAATAATCCTCAACCACTTTCCTAATTGACTAAATTATGAATCATTGATTGCTCAATCTATTTCCTAATAGATAGATCTATTCTTCAATCCCACTGATTGCTCAGTCTAATTCCTAACTATGATCAATTTGTATTCATGACTGATCAAACTATATCCTTGAGTGGTCAATCTATTCCTCAATCAGACTAATTATGTAATCTATTTTCATAGATTATGCCTATCTAGATCCTCTCAATAGCTTTTGAGCACCAATCTTGATTTAACATTGTTCAATCTTGATCATTCATTTCAAATAAAAATTTCTATATAATGTAGTGTAGGAAAATGCATACCCTTGCATTTTCACACTTGTTTCAGCCCACCTTGCTTTATTTATCTTTATTTATGTCCTCGTCGGTACCATTTTGCATCCATAGGCCTTATAAACTATTTTTTTTTTTTTGAAAATCCTTACAAACATCAATGAATAAATGATAACTTAATGATTGTGGCTGAGTGTCCTTGATTTTTGGGTTGGGACTATATCACCACCTAGGTCGACTTTGTCCCTCCAAGGTCTTGGGAACCCCTTTTCAGTGGAACCTTAATTGGGCCCCAATTTGGATTTTTTTCCCCAAGTTCTCAAGACTTGGGACTAAGACGCCGCCTAGGGCATCTTAGTCACACTTAAGCATTTTTATGGATTTAATTTTAAATTCTGGAAAGATTTGGTGTCCTTTATTTAATGTTTTCATATGTCAACTTTTTTTGGTGTAATTTTGGGATATTAAGCATGGATAAGTATAAATACAAGGTTCATTTATTCATTTTCATTCTAGCAACTTAGCATTCATTCATAAGGAAAGTTTAAGAGATCAAGAGTAATTATTCAAGTATTTGGAGTCATCATCAAGATTCAATCATCATATCAAGGATATTGTTGCATCATGTGTGTTTTTGAGCTAACATTTGTGATGTGGGGTTTGATTCAAGCAAACAATTCAAGGAAATATTTATCAAACATTCAAGCATTTTATGTTCTACATCCAAGATAGCATGGATTTCACACAAGTTTGTAGATTTCGTAACAAGGGTTTGGTGAGTTATAACATTGCATGTTGTTCATTCCTCATTTCCCTCCATTTTATTTCATCTCAAGTTTTAATTACCAACAAGGGATTTGACCAAGGAAAACCCCCATTTACTAACAATTAGCAAGTTTTTCTCCTCTTGTTTGTGATTATAGATTTAGGTTGAAAACTTCAAGATTATTTGGAGTGCAAAGTTGCATATAAAATTTGTCATCTTCATAGAAACTCACCTCCAAGGAAGATTTGGAAGATTAAGAACCTGAGATTTGAGAAGAAGGAAGTGCAAACCTTGGACCTTAAGATCAAATTCAGAGATTTCATAAATTTAAAAGTAGATTGTTGGCACCTAGGGCATCTTATTCCTCCTTAGGTCAATTTCTAGAAATTCCTCCAGATCTGGTTTTGACATCCGAAGACTCTACATTTTCCCTAAAAAAAAGCGGTGAGACTAAGACAATAGTAAGAGAGTCTTAGTCCTCCATAAAAGTCTTTGAGAACATTTTTTCATTTCCAAAATCCTCATTGCATTTCTAGAACTTCCAAGTAAACATACCCTATCTTTCTATTGCATAATTTCATTGTTTGCATCATTCACTTAGCTTGCATTATTAGGTTTTGTGAGTTGAATGCTTATTTATCTTTTCCAAGCTTTTTCTTGGTGATGAAACCCTCAAAGCTTAAAATAACCCCTCCTAGGTCCTTCCCTGTTGAGAATTAACTCACCTTTGAGGTTGATAGTCAATCCAATTTGGGACCCTAGGGCAATATCAAATGACCTAAGGAAGAGAGGTGACACCCACACCCCATGTTCTTTATGGTTCATTTTGCTAAAGCCAACTTCTTTGAGCATTCATTTTCTGATTTGGAATTCATTAAAATCCTAGATCTAGGTTGCATTAATTCTTGCATTGCCTCTTGCATTAGTGAAATTGCATATAGGATTTCTCATACTTAGTGAAATTGCATCTAGGGTTTCTCATATTTGCATTGAAAGTGCATATAGGTTGCATTTTTTCTTTCTTGCATCATCTTATCTCATTGAAAACTTGAAAAGTGTGTAGTTAATCATCCTAATTTTATTTAGAAACATTCTTATTGCATTCAAAATTGAAAAAATTGCATTAACCTTTTCATTCAATTGATTGTCCCTAATTCATTTTTCTTGCATTTATTTGATAAATTTTTGTTTCAAAACATCAAGTCACAGAATAGGCAACCTATAACCACTGTAGAAAATCCAAAATTTCCTTTTTTTTTTACAAAAACCTCTACTAGGACTAAAACACCCTTCCTAACATCTTAGTCCCTTTCAGGGTTTTTGGCTTAGAATCCTCTCTCTGTTGTTTGTTGTTTGTTCTAGTCCCTAGAACCTCAAAATCACACCAGTAGGGCCAAGGTTCCCTTACTAGTGTCTTAGTCCCTATTGACTTTTAATTTCCACTTTTTTAGGATTTTCAATTGCTTTACTATGTTTCTATTGGTTTCCTTAACTTTTCTGTTTCAATTTGCAGAATTGTTGTTATTCCAATTTCTTTCATTTAAAGTGTAATTGCAAGCATAGAATATTGTGCTCATTGCACTTACTTTGGTTAATCACTTGTATGAGTTTTACTACTTGGAGTCCTACTACTAATACTATTGTTAGATGAAATGTGAGACTCATGACATCCCATGATAAAACACTCGTTGTGGATCTTGGGTTATCAAGCTCTCTTACTCCTAGTGTTGATATTAGGTCACTAGGTATGGACCATACCTTTGAAACCTCTTTTTCTATGCCTACCTTACCTACAAGTTCTATACCAAGTGTTCAAATAATTGTTGACCATAAACCTGAAGAAAAAATTATGAAAATGCATGAAGGCTTATCCCATTTACAAGATATTGTGAGTACTGAAAACATTTTAAACACTGTTATACCTGCCATAGATAGTATTCACCGCATGATGGAAAGTGATGAAGGACTAGAAGTTGTGTGTAACATAGTTTGGAAAACACCTTCCTCCCACCACCAATGGTTCTCAAACTTCAAAAAATGTGCAATACCAAGGAGGAAATCACAATCCTACCTCTTCAACCATAGCCTCAATTCCCACCTATACCAATCCTCAAGTGAACACAATGATGCAACCAACTAGCAATATCCTTCATACCTCAAAAATTTCGACTAGTGCTCCTTATACTTGTGTGGTATCTAATCTTATATCTCCTCCCACAATAAATCCATTTGTTGATAATCAAAGCTTGTGCCTCTGCGACAACCTTATGGAAAATTCAATGAGTGGGGGACCAATTTACACCTCATTGAATACCTCTGGGATTTTTATAGAAAGCCAACTCTTCTCTGAGTTTGGGAAAAAAGGTAGAAGAAAATCTAAATATAAAACATGAAAAATGGTGATGCGCCAACACATTTACAACATTTCAAAACCCAAATTATCTTCTATGAATGATATATTAGACATAAAATGCCACAACCCTTCATTGTTGGGCAGAGAATGAGAAACAAAGGCTAAATAAAAGCATAGTGCAATATTTCAAATCTCTCCATGGGAAGTGTTCATTAAGGTCCGATCAAGCATAAAATTTTCAAGAATTAATAGAAAAACATTTTGAAAGTTGCATAAACTCTTTCTCTTAATACAACATATCATGAAGAAACAATAAACCTTAAAGAAAATAGAGAAGTTCAAGGACATAATCCAATTTCTACAAGATATTACTTTATCATATAAGCTTACAATATGAAAATCAACTAATCAAACTATTTGAATTAAGCTCAACACAATATTTTATTATGAATGAAAATATAGAGAAGGAACTTGACAAAGGCCATATCATCCAAAGTTTCAAAATTTCTTCCAAACAAATCATACTTAAATATCAAATGAACTTTAAAATAGAGAATAGATGCCAATTTGACAATAGTTTGAGTTAAAATAGTATAACATACCAGAGCTAAGTAGTGTTTTGCTAACTTCTAAAAAATACTCCTATAACTAAGGAAAACTAAAGAATTTATTTACAAAAGGGAAAAATTTAGGAACCCTTTCTTTCTATTGTTGCCTCCAATTTATAGCTGAAAAGAGAGAGAAACACTACCACCACCCAAAAGTAATTACTACTAGATGTTTGTACCTGATAGCTTATGATCCAATTGTAGATCTTTAATTAGGTTGTGGAAATATTTGGTCATCAATTCCCAACTATTGCATTAATGTCCCTTAGATATTTAGCAAATATTTCCCTTCGTAAACACACAGATCCTAAAAAAAAAGCCTAGAAAAAGTCTTGTTGACCAATCATGTGGCTCACTAGTGCTGATTGAAAGTTTCATCCTAAAAACCAAAGAAATCAGTATGCTCTAACAAACTTTAAGTAGAAGGCTCCTTAAAGCACAACCTAGTTGCAACGAAGAGATGATGTGTCAAGCGAGAGAGGATTTTTAAATTTGTGCAAATCATCCTTGAGAAAATCTCTACCAAGCTGACACTTGTCCTGAATTTCTTCTAAAAGGAAAGCGATATTTAAAACCATCACAACTACCACATGGCACATTGCATTTCTTTCAAAACCAATTTTTATTTTATGTGTTGATCATCTCGAAGTTAAAGGAGTATAAATCCAAAAATAAAAAGAGACTTTGGAAAAATTTACTTCACAATTATGGTGACTCATAGGGAGCCTTCACTTGCAAAGGCACGAAACTAGATCTTTGGAAATTCTTGGTGTTTGAGGAAAGAAAAAATTTGCATCTCTCAATCCACATCAGTCGGTCAAACAATATTACAAATAACCTTATATGATTGATCTAGCTTGAATAATTATTTGAAGTAAACAAATCCTCATCTTGCTAAAACACTGCCAAGGTGATAATACAGATGATAAAGAGGAAATATCTCATGCTTGACATCATCAATGGTGGGCATTGCACTTGAACCTAGGATCTTTATAGAAGTTCAAACCTTATGTCTAATTTCATCTATATTTTGCTTGACTGATAGCACATCTCCATCTTTTGAAAGAAAGGGAGGAAATCCAAATCTATGGAAGACAATAAAATCTTGCTTGATTTCATCAAACCTCTTGTTCAACACTGCCTGGTATTCCTTCCTTCTTGTTGCTACCTTGTGACAGTCAATGAATTTTATTTTTGCTAGACGTGGCCCTTTAATCTAGAATTCCTACAGTTCTTAGGGCCTTATCAGTGGCCACACACAATCTAGAAATTAAACTTTGAGACTCCACTACTTAGGGAGCATACACCTATAGATTTTGGATGACCAACGGGCCAACCTTTTCATTTAATTCCTTAGCATCCCTCATAAACTCTAGAGCTATTTTGAGGATAGCAAGCACAACTATGATTCACTCCTAGTGCATGAATATAAGCTTTTTCAACACCAGGAGGGTCCCAAACCCTTGTGCAACCATTAGCTCTTGATGTAATTGAGCTTCCTTTTCTATTACATTCTCCTCCATCTGGTTCTTCTCTTGGAGTAAATTCACTAGTTCGGAGCTTAATCTTCCAATCTCTTGATCGCAAGCTTGCAAAGAGGACATGATCTATTGTCTCTCTTTTCTTAACTTCTTTACTTCTATCTAGGCCTTTTGTATATTTTTAGAAGCTTGAGATCGAACATCATCCAACTCTCTCTTTATGTTTTCCTAAGTACACTCATAATTTTTGTTTGTTTGGTGCTTGGCAACAAGCTCAACTCTCAACTTTTCAATTTTAGCATACAGCTGGACCTATTCACCTTAGGTATCTATTACCAATTTTGATGCTTCCCCTTATTGATCTTGTATTTTCCTTATGTGGTCCATTTCAACATCTTTGGCCTTGATTTCTGTCTACAACCTATTCATTATTTCCTTTACATTCATTAACTCTTCCTTGCAATTCTAGTCTCTCATAATTTTCATATACCACCTTTTGGGTGGTGGTAGCTAGGAACCCCTTATCACGTGGGTGAGTTTCTTTCAAATTCAAACCCATGGCCCTAATGTTGTTGTCCCCATTTTCATTTGTCCTTCAATTTTGGACGTGAGAGGCTTCATGGTAGTAATCAATAGAGAATTCTGCTCTTCATTGAAGCAAGATTCAATCTTCTTGGTAGCCAATAGTGCAACATGTAGCATAGGGAAATTTCATAGATTAGTAGTACAAGAAATAACTCAAACTAAAACTAAGCTAATAATTGATAACAATGGAAAATAGCATAAACAATGCATAAATGAATGACTTTACCAAACATCTATGTAATTCCATGAGTAACCTCCATTACTCTTCTCCATTTGGTTGTAGTATTATACTTTCCCCCATATTTTAATTAAGCATGCAAGTGTGGCCTCATGATAAATGATAATAGCAAAACATTGAAGATTCTAAAGCTGCTTCCAAAACTCATAAGATTTTGGAAGGAGTAATAATCATAGAGGTAAAGCCAATTTATAAATAATTGATTTTCGAATGACAAGCTCAAATTAAAATATAAATCAACAATTAAGATTAAAAGATGTAACATGCATTAGGATTAGGGTTAAATTATTGTAAGTGATAAAGCATAAATGGTGGGGATTAGATTAAATAATAATTTAATCTCCAGTGGAAACTATTTGAGACAAAAGATTAAAGATTGCATGAAATTGATGAAGTGATGAAGACAAGAAGACTATTCGTTAGAGACAATCATGTAACTGTATGATCAAATTAGATTTGGACATAAGTGATAAATGACTAATTAGATAACAAAGAGATTATCTAATAATAGAGTAATATGTTATGGATAATCCTTTTATGAATTAAACAATGATTTAATTCAACATTCAAGATTTTGGGATTAAATAAAATAAATAAAGATCTATTTAATTAAAAGGAGAAAAGGTTAAGGAATAACTAAATAATTAAAGTGATTATTTAATTATAGTTGAAAGTGTGACAAGAATTAATTAAATAATTTAAAATGATTATTTAATAGAAGATAGATTTAATTAGCGACCTAATTAAATAAATAATATTTATTTAATTAATCAAGAAAGCATAAAGGTAAGAATGAATGAATTAAATAATTAAAGTTATTTAATTAATAGAGGACATAAAACTTTAGAAAATAATTAAATAATTAACATTATTTAACTATGAGAAATGAAGATGAAGAAGTTAAGGGTTACAAGTCTAGGACAATTTTTAGTGTCTACAGTTTGCTCCACTTCTATAAAATGTTGTTTAGCATAGCGTGTCAAAGAAAATCAGTCAAAAATATGGTTTAGTGAAAGGGAGAATGATGAGGAGATAGTGGTATGCCCCCTTGAGAGGATAGGTAGGTTTGAATAACATGAGTGTGCTCTCAAAATGGATGAGAGATCTAGAAGATGAAGGAAAAAAGGATAGATGAACATGGATAAGGGTGGTGAAGATGCAGAAAAGAAGAAATGTTAGAGTGAAAAAAATGAATAGTAGAATAGAAGACATGGATGTTAAAAGAATCTTAGAATCTTTAGTACTCTACAAAATACATAATATTCCTTGCATTAATCATCATTGGGTGTTAAATGATACAAATGGATAGCAAAAACCATGATATGAGATAGATCAAGGTGTGCAAGGTCATCCACCTTCTCAAAATAGATAGTTGTAGACAAGAAGTGTCCTAACTCATACTAAGAGAAAAAATGCTCATCTTTTCGTCAAGACAATCCACAAACAACAATCAAATAAAAGATGATTCATGAGACATCATCACTCAAATAAATCCTTCATGGGACATCATCAAGGAAGCTAGTAACCTGACTCAAAGACAAAGCCAAAAGACAATAGACAAATACCAGTCAAAGAAAAAGAGTCCTGAGATATCCTTGCTTCTCTAAATCATTCATGGGAAATCCTCAAGAAAGCTAGTAACCGGACTTAAAGACAAAGAAAAATGAAAATATAAGATAATACAAGCCATAATGTCAACATTCAGGAAGAATATTTACCAAAATTTGATCTGTTTGTTGTTTAATTGTTTGATAAAGCCTAATTTCTAGAATGACACATATCATATAAGACATTGAGTCTGGTTTCGATCATGTGACCACCTATATAAGACAATGATAAATCCTTATTTTAGAAAGAAACCTATCATATAAGACATCAATTCTCATTTTGATCATGTCACCACCTATATAAGGCAATGATAAAGCTTGATTTTAGAAAGACACATATCGTATAAGACGTTGAGTTTGGTTTCAATAATTGAGTGTTTTGGAAATTTGTTTGGTTTGTCTTGATGACCTTGTTTGACTTATTTTGAATGACACGATGAACCCTAAAGGACTTACCTACTGCTGCCTCAGGGGCTCATCAACTGATGGCCTTGCCTACATTACATGTAGAGACCTCGTAGTTCGACTAGACTTTGACTGACAAGACTGACTGAAAAATATTTGCTTTATTTGAGAATATTTTCCATGTGTGATAGTGAATGTGATGAACCCTAAAGTACTGACCTAGGGCAACCTCGAGCACTAATCGATAGACGGCCTTCCCTACGTTTTACATGCAAAGACCTCGTAGTTCAACATGACCATTGAATTTGTTTTATTGAAAAAGAATGAGTCATGATTTTATTATGTAATATTTGACAAACCTAAAAGACTGGCCTAATGCCTCAAACGCACATCTAAAAATGGATTTGCCTACATCCAGTCATAGATGCAACATAGTTCGACATGACTATGATTGTTTGACACAACTAACTCTGACTCTTTTTTAAGGATTATTTGAAAGATATCTGAATCTTTTTGGATTTTGACATGTTTTGATTTTTTTTCTTTTTGGAATTTTTTTATGTTTTTGGATTTATTATTTTTTTTACGACATTTTCTGAACTTAGAACAAGCAGCGCAAGATTGAAATGATGTAGGTTGAGTATTTTCCCCTAGTTGGGTATAATATCAATAAGATGGAATGGGGATGTGGAGTGTACTTGATGCCAATAGTGCCAAGTTATGGAGAGGACAACCATTTATTATGGGTGTAATGATAGGGAAATTAGACTGGAATGATGGTAGATAGAGGAGCAAAGTTGACTGCACATGGTGCCTATTTGCCAAGTTTTCACCATAGTACTTATCCTAAGTTCCACCAAAGTGGTTTTCATTATAAGATGAATTATTTCTCTTCACTATTTTGTTGATTTTTCAATTTTTTGGTGTTACGAAGATGCCTATTTGCCAGGTTTTCATCAAGGTAACTATTTTTTTCCAATCTTTTTTTTTTTTCATGATTAAGACAAGGTTCTCAGAAGCTATGTATAGAACTTCTTCAGATGAATACTATTGATTGGGTCTGACATTGGTTCTCCTTCAGGTCTAGAAATCTAGTATGCTCCTGATCCAAAGGCTTCTGTGACAATGTAAGATCCTAACCAGTTTGGTTCAAACTTTCTTGATTTTTATCTTTTTGCTTGATTCTTTGGATTTTCCATTAAGACCAGGTCACCAATGTCAAAATTTTGACTCAAGGCTTTCTTGTTATAGCTACGATGAAGACGGTTTTGATATGCTTGGAGGTGATCTATTGCCTTTTTTATTCGTTCATCCAGGAACTCTAGCTCATGCAATATTGACACATGGTACTCTTCATCATTGATATGCCATTTAAAAGATACTCAAAGGGAAGGAATTTGGACCTCTATAGGCAAGATGGCCTCAAAACCAAATACCAAGGAATATGGAGTGGTGTCAGTGGGAGTGTAGATGCTTGTGTGGTAAGCCCATAGGGTAGGGTTAAGCTATAAATTCTAGTCATGACTAGCATCATTGACAGTTTTTTGAAGGATTTTGAGGATTGTTTTGTTAGATGCCCTAGCTTGGTCATTACCCTATAGGTAATATGGAGTGGAAAAGTGGTGTTGGATATGGAATTCTTGGAAAGGGTGAAAAAATTCTTGGTTTTTAAATGGGTGGCCATTATCCGTGATTATGGATTGAGGAACAAAATACCGACAAATGATGTAGTTAAGGATGAACTTTGAAATTTGTATGTCGGTAATGTAGGTCGTAGGAATGGCTTCACTTGACTTAGTAAAGTGTTTAGTTGTAGTAATGATTAATTTATGACCATTAGAGGATGTATCTTACCAATGAGGTCAAGTCCCTATTAGGCAAAGGGCCATGGTGAAGTTATTGGAGGAAGCTCCTATGTTGGTGCATGTATGAAGTCTCTGTGAATCTGGCACTATCAACATTTCTTGACAAAGACATACAACTCTTTTTCAATCATAGACCAATAATAGCATAGTCTCATAATATTTTTAGCTAAGGTGGGACCACTAGAGTGGGATCCACATATACCCTCATGTACCCCACATAATGTCACTTGTGCTTCTTTAATATTGAGACATCTCAGCAAGGTGTTGTGTAGGTCACGTCTATAAAGGGTATCTCTAATGACGGTATACTTGGAAGACGTACAGATAAATGTCCTTGCTAGTTGTTTGAGAGGTATAGGGGTAGGATTTGGGCATGGAGGTGGTCATATATTTTTTTATACCATTGGGAATTGGGACCAAAAACTTCACACACCATCTCAAAATTTAGGATGTCAAAGGCAAGGAACAAAAGTTGTTCTACCAAAAACTTGAATTTAGTCATGTTACTAGGTATGTCCAAGAGTGAATGAATGGTTTCCATGGCATATATTGCCCTGTTTTGAATGTGAGGTATTTGATGAAAGATGATCTTGTCAAAATATTATTTGAATCTATTTAATGTCCGCTTGTATGGGGTGAGCTTTTCATCTTTGGTTTCATAGTCATCATTAACTTGGTAGACTACCAGCTGAGAATCTCCATAAAGTTGTAGGTGCTTAATCTTTGATTTGATTTCCATTCGTAATCCTATTACAAGAGACTAATATTTTTCTATATTATTGGTCCATGGAAAATAAATTTTGAATGACTTAGGAATACTGTTTCCATATGGTGTGATGAACAATATGCCTATGCCAGAACCATGATTTGTGTGGGACCCACCAAAGTATAACTTTCATGTCATTCCTATGTCAAGAGTAAAGATGAATTCATTAGGAAAATATGAAACTAGAGGATGATCTACCTTAATTGATGCATCTGCTAGTTGGTCAGTAATAACTTATCCTTTTATAACATTTCTTTCTACATACTCGATATCATATTCACTAAGTACCATTACCCATTTAGCGAGTCATCCTGTTAATCTTGCTTTACTAAGGAGATATTTCGAAGGATCTATCTTTGTGACCAACATTTTTTTGTGATTTAACATGTAGTGCCTAAGTGTTTGTGTAGAGAAAAATATTGCAATAAAAACACATTCTATGTGACTATAATTTAACTCATATCCCACCAAAGTATGGCTAATATAATAGACTGCCCTTTCATGGCCCTCATTATCATTCTATGAAAATAAGGATCCTAGCACTGATGTGGTTGGTAGAATGTAGAGTATCAAAGTTCGACCCTCAAAAGGTGGCATTAAAACTGGTGGTGTAAGTAGGTAATCCTTGATCTGTTGAAAAGCTTTTTTACATTTACCTGTCCATACAAATGATACCCCTTTTTTGAGTAGATGCTGGAAGGGGTGTATTTTATCTACTAACTACACTATGAATCATCTTATAGACTATAGTTTCCCTTGTAGTGTATGTAGTTGACTTATATTGGTCAATGGAGGTATGTCCATTATAGCTTTCACTTTTGCTAGGTCCACTTCAATGCCTCGTCTAGAAATAATGTATCCTAGAAGTTTTCTTGATTGCATGCCAAATACATTTTTTTATAATTTAGCCTCACTTTCTATTCTTCTAGTCTTTGAAAAATCTTATCTAGGACCTATAAGTGATCAACCTTTGTCAATGATTTAGCCAAATCATCCAGAGTCTTCCATGAGGGTGTGTATGAGATCATGGGAAATGGTTTTCATGGCACGTTTCTATGTGGCTCTGACATTTTTAAGTCCAAAAGGCATGGCATTCCAACAATAAGTTCCCCATGGAAAAGTAATTTTTTTCTTATGTTGGTCTTTAGGTGTGGTTCTGATTTGATTTTATCCCGAGAAACCATCCATGATGGATAACATTCCATATCTTGTTGTTAGGTCCACAATCATTTCAATATTTGTTAGAGGAAATTCATCGTTAGTAAATTATTTATTTATATCTCAGAAGTTTGTACAAATGTGGTTCCCCTTGTTGGTTTCATTACTAGTACAAGATTTGAAATCTATTTTGCATAGTCAATTGATCTGATAAATCCAACATCCAATAATTTCTTTAGTTTAATTTTGACTAATAACACAATTTACAGGTGAATTTTGTAAGAATTGTCTATGAAGGTAGCCTCCCAAGATCTAGAGGCCTAATAGAAAGCACAAGCATAAGAGAGATATAAAAAATATGACAAGAATGAACTATATTCTACCAATAATGCAAATAGATTGTATGAATGTACATAGGAGACCCCTTGGTTATATAGCCAAGCTGAGAACACAGAAGGGCATAAGATTATGACAAGTTTCATAATCTTAGGACATGAGACAACTATGAAAAGCTATCACTCCACCTAAAGAGGAAAAGTTATAATGTGATAATCATCACAAATGGTGGATCACCCACAAAAGGTGGATAGGTAATCACATGATATGTCCATGAAAGGTGGAAGTGATAAAGTAATAGCATGATAAATTCACTAAAAGTGGAAATGCTCCAACTAACTCCTATGTGGTCCCTAAGTAAACTTAACTAAGGTTTAATCATGGCCTAGGACAAGGTACAACATATTTAATTACACCAACACCCCCCCTTAAGTGCAACTTAGGGAGAATGTACATAAAAGAAAACAATGCAAGATGTGTCCCAACAACTAGGCCATGTTAGGTACCCATGTACAAATGCAATGAAATCTCTCATAAATTGGAGAAAAGGAGGAAACCACATGGGAAAAAACTGCCTCCAAAAGAGATGAAAAACAAGAGAAAAATCTCTCAAATGTATGAGAAGGACAAAACCCCTAGAAGAGGAAACATTCCCCCCCATAAAAGAGAATGAAGAAGTCAAGTGACCTCCTCAGATGGAACATCCTGCACCCCCAAGAAAGCTTGCAATTGATGATATGTACTCTTATTGAAGGGTTTGGTAAAGATATATACAACCTTCTCTATTGTAGGATAATACTACAAATCAATGACCTACTCCTATATAAGCTCTCAAATGTAGTGCATATGAATCTCAATGTGTTTGGTCTTCTAATGGTGAACCAGATTCTTCAAGATCTGGATGACACTTTGATTGTCACAATGAATGACTTTAGGATGTGGAATAGTGAAGCCAAACTCATTGATAATAATCTAAAGCCAAATAGCCTCAGTTGAAGAAAGAGCAATAGCATGTTGATTTTTACTATGCCAACAAATGGGGCCATAACCAAGATGAAATTTGTAGCCAGAATTGAACTTACGGTCATCAATATCGCTAGCCCAATCAAAATCTGTATATCCCACCAAGTTAATTCCTATACCTACTACATAGTGAATCCCATGATGATGTCTACCCTATATGTAATGGAAGACGCATTTGGGTACTTTCCAATGAAGCTCATGTGGTTCGTGCATAAAGTATGAATCCATGGCAACTGCAAAGGAGATATTAGGGCCTATGTGAGTCAAGTAGATGAGACTCCCAATAAGCTAAAGATATAAAGTGGCATCAACAAGTGAAGTATAACACTTAGCCTCAAGCTTGACTCCTAAAAGAAAGGGAGTTGGAGAAGGATCAGAATCAACCATGTGAAACCGAGCTAGAAGATCAAGAGAATAATTGGTCTGAGAAAGAGATATCCTAGAAGCTAACTATGTGATCTCAATCCCAAGAAAATAGTACAAAAGGCCCAAGTCAGTCATTGAAAATTTGTCCTACATAGCAGATTTGACACTGCCAATGATGGATGAGGTACTCCCTATAATGATCAAGTCATCAACATAGAGCACAAGTATCAAATAAGAGTCATCATGTCATAAAATATTGACATTCAGATCTGAATGACACTTGGTTAATTATACCAAGAGAAGAAAGGAATCCATCTTGGCATACCAAGCCCTAGGGGCCTGTTTGAGGCCATTGATAAACTTCCTCAATTTGCAAACCAAAGAAGAATCTTGTATGAATCACTACAGCTGATCCATGTAAATCTCCTCATGAAGATCGTCATGAAGAAATTCACTCTTCACATCCATTTTATGTACAACCCAACAATGAGATGCAACAATAGAAAGTGTCAAGCAAATGGAGTTCATCTTAGCAATGAGTGCAAATGTCTCTATATAATCAACATTTGGAACCTATGAGAAACCTTTTGCCACAATCTGAGCCTTTTATTCATCCACACTTCCATCCACTGCATACTTGGTCCAATAGATCCACTTACATTGAACCATATTTCTCCCCTTAGGGAGTGGAACTAAATCCCATGTGTTGTTCCTCATCAAGGAACTATACTCTTCCATCATTGCTGAATCCCACTCTAGAAATCCTAATGCTTCCTTGAAGGACTATGGATTATAAACACTAGCAATGAAAGCATGTGGAAAATCCTAATGTTTTTACTAACTCTTTTGAGTATATGAAAGATCCCCAACAAGAGAACTTGCTAACTCAAGAGTCTATCGAGCCCAACTAGGTCTAGTAGGAGATGAAGGATGAGGCTCCTCGACTGCAAGTGGACCCTGCGAAGGTGTGATCTTGTGAGTCAGAGTTGAGGGAGAATCATCATCTGAGTCACTATCAGGGTATGTGTAGGATCATGATGGGCCGAAAAGTGGCGATATGTAAGTGATATGATGGCCCATGTGGTTGATGACTTTTTTTTTAGCCAAAATTGATCTAAGGAAAGGGTTTTTAAAGGAGATTCTTAGCTTTCCACCAATATAAATTATGCTTTACTTTGAATTTAACAAATAATTATTATTAATTTTCTATTTGAATTACGACTAAAGTCTTGATTGATAGGATGATTGAAAAACATCTACAACTTTCAAATGGTATCACATTTTTTGAATCTAAAATATGCATCACATACTATAAGATTAAAAAAAAGTTTTGAATTTCATGAAGTTTTGACCAAGTTAAGGTGGTCAAACATACTATTTTTTATATTTTTTAAAAGTTGTAATAAAAAATCCATAATTAGTTATTTAATGGGAAAAAATTACAAAAAAATATGCATCACATCAGGAGATGAGTCCTCTACTTAGACCTAAAATATTATAAAAAAATATTAACATTTTATTGTGGTTAGGGTGGTCAGACAAACACCTACTTCTCATTTTTTCCTTGAAATTTAAGTACTACTACATTGAAATTTCAAATTTTCACCAAATAGATTTTTTTTTTAAAAATAAACCTAGACATAGTTTAGAAACTACATTAAATTTTCTACAAATTCTATTCTTACATGTTTTTTAAATAATATAGATAACTTATTCAAATTTTTGCATCAAGTTGCCTAACTCTGATTTTCTGAAATTTCATTGCCACTTAAGGGCCTGTTTTTTCCATGATGATCCTACACATACCCATCATCACTTTCCACCATAGAGGAAGGAAGAGGAGGATTAGAGTCCAAGCTATGAGAGATTTACTCAAAGTGAACAATCCTCTTAATGAATAGATCATGTGTCTCTAGATCCAAAATTCTATATTCCTTAACACCTTCAAGATATCCAATAATGATGCAAGGCCTACTCAGAGGTTCCAATGCCTTGCACTTCTCTGGAGGTTTACGTGCCCAACCAAAAACTCGAAAGTGTCTCACAATTGGTTTTCTACCACACCAAGCCTTAAAAGGAGTCATACCCTTCAAAGCCTTATGGGGTACCCGATTTTGGATGTGTGTGGCACAACTGATAACTTTTTCCAAAAATTGAGGACCAAGAGAATGAGCATGAATCATGCAGCTAGCCATCTCCTTAAGGGTCCTATTCTTCCTTTTAGCAGCACCGTTTTTTTGTGGAGTGTAGGCAACTCAGTGCTGAAGATCAATCCCCTCAAGAGTACAAAATTCCTCAAGTATATTGTTCACATATTCCCTTTCATTGTCTATGTGAAGAATCATGACTTGATTCCCTAATTGCTTCTCAACATGAGCCTTGAAGGCTAGAAATCTATCAAAAAATTCACTCTTGTGAACAAGAAAATAGACCCATGTGAAGTGGGAGTAGTCATCAATGAAGGTGAGGGCATAGCGGGCCTTGCTAAATGATGGTACTGGAAATGGACCTGATACATCACTATGAACCAATTGAAGAAATTCCAAAGCTCTCTGAGACTTCCCTTTATCAAACTTCTCTTCTGGATGCTTACCCATGGAACAACCTGAACATACACCTTTTGGAAAGCTAATTTGAGGGAGTCCTATTACCATATCCTTGGAGCTAAGCTCCTAAAGATAGTGGCAATTGAGATGTTTAAACCACTCATGTCATAGCTTACTTTCTAAATTTGAATGAGTGAGAAAGGCTATAGAAGGAGACTTAGGAACAAAGTGGGAGAATGATTAAATTCATGTGTTGTGATTGGCTTGTCCCATTGCAACCAAGGCATCATCCTTAAGTTATTTGACCACAATTGAATTTGGTAGATACTCAACTTTCTTGCTATCTCCAAAGTGAGTGATTTGGTAGATTGAAAGAAGATTGGTCCTCAAGTTATGAACATAGAGAAAATTCTCAAATGTTCCATCATCCATTACAACCAAACCTTTTCCTTCAATTTCCACCTAAGTATCATCATGATGCTACCACAATAGTGGTTCACACTTTCTAGGAAATCTTGACTTTTGTTAAAATCACATATTTTTAGAAAATATAATAATTTAAGCCTTGAAATTTTCCATTTAAAGGATTCCAATTGAAGAGGGTTTGATCAAACCACCTTAGACCAATCCCTCCTAGATAGAACCCCACTATTTTTAAACCATACCTATAATGGAGTATCCTTTACACCTGTCAAAATGCTGATAAAAAAACACTTTTGATTTACCTTTTCGGGGATCAAATGAATTCATTAAAAAAAATTTTTTGCAAGTATGTAGTCCTTATTATAAGCTTCCAAAAAAGTATAATTTTAATTAAATTTAATTTGATTATTATATTTATTTTTATTTCTTGTGAATGTAGGTTTTTCACTAAAAATGTTGTTTACTGATAAAAACTTGTTTTCAAAGGAGATGAAAAGAAAGTGCAATCTCATTCCAAAAATTTTGAAAAAAATATATTTAGAATATTTAGACAAAACTTCACAGATGACTAGTTTGAATCATCTTCAAATTCCTCGTGATTTAGTCACTATAGGAGCCTGAAAGTGAAGATTTAGTTTAAAAAAATCAGTTCAGTGCCCAATTTACCCAAAAACTATAAACTAGTATTGTGGGATCACCCATCACCTATGAAGATGTGAGGTACCTTAGATGGATCCAAAGAAGAAAACTGCTCCCTTATAGAACCCATGTGATGAGTTGTACCCAATTCAAGTATCCATTACTATGAAGAACCTATAGTGGCCATAAATGCTTTCCATTTTCCTTGTGATTGTGAGGAAGTGGAAGGAGATGAATCCTTCTTCTTGTAGGTGGATAGAAAATTGATGTTGTTTTTCTTGATGATATTTTTCAACTCATCAATTTTCTTAGTGTGGCAATGATGCTCATCACGACCAAATCTATTGCAATATGAACAAGTTGGTCTCTACTTCTTGCTTGAATTTCCCTTCTTGGGAAGGCAAATAATTCCATTATTGTGGAGAGGATGACTGTGCTTTATCTTGTTAGAGATGTTTCCTTGAGTTCCTTGATTCCCTTTATTAGCCACCAAATATCAAATGATGGAAGAGTGAAAGAACTACCCACTATCAAGCGATGGGTTTGGAAACTAGAAATAAATGTTGCATATTCTGATGGAATTTTTCCCAACAAATTGTAGACCAATTGTGCATCCTTTTTGTCAATGCGACAATCCTTAAGCTATGCTCTTAGCTCTTTTTACTTAGTGACATAGTCTTGGATTGTATCAAAATTATTGGGATCTAACATTGTGAGATCATTGTCAAGCTGATAACCTTTAATCTCATCAACTTGGCCATACAATTGACCAAAATTTTCCCAAGCTTGTTTGATTGTTTTACACTTTTCAATTTGAAAGATTAGATCTTTTCATACATATTTCCTTAAAGTTCCAAGAGCCATAGTATTTTTAGTGAGCCAATCCATATGAGCATTAGGATCAATTTTAGGACTAGATGGTGCAACAATAGTTCCATCAATATATTGAGTTAATCCTTTTTCCATTAACTTACTTCAAGCATCAATTTTCCAAGAAGCATAGTTATGTGGAGTTAATAGAGGAAACTTAGGAGAACCCATAGAAGCAAAATGAAAGAGAACAAGATAAAGAGAGGAAAAATCACACAAGACATCCCCAAAATTCACTCAATCAAAGACCCCCCCACAAAAAGGATGATTTGGCACTTTATACTTAGTGCGTGTACAATGGCCACTTGCAAGCCAAGCAAAGTGGGATTTTGATTTTCAATGTTTTACAGTAGCCTTTAGTAGGCTACAATAGACTCAAATGACTGATGCAAAAACCAAATTGAGATCTTATCTTTACAAATGCAAAAATAGGCCAAAAATGACCAAGTACTGAAAGTACAATTTTTGATCACAATAACTACAAACTAATAACACCACTATGAAGTTAAAAAAAAATCATGCACTTTCAAAAAAATATTAGCTGAAAAAGAGTTTGTGTGAGCCTGAACAGAGCCCTAGAAGTTTCAAAAATGGTGACAACTCAACAACACCTATGACAAATTTATTTTTCTTAAAAATTCGAGTATCAAAACTAGATTCCAATAGCACCAACACATAGAGAACAAATTAGTCCAAATAAACAAAAAAATTGCACCAAAAAAGGATTCAAAATGAGAAGGATATTTGTGTTTTAAGATGAACTACAAATGGAGAAGGGTTAAAATTTTTCAAAACCGTATCGACGTCATGTTGACATCATCCACGGATGAGGCTAAAATTGACGGTCTCCCACCCGTCACAAAGGAATATTTCCTCTAACCGAATATTCTTTGATGCCCTGACTTAAAATTGACAGCTAACAAGTCATCACCATCATTGTCAGAATATGCTTGATCGGTTGTTGGTTTTTTAAAGTTTCTCCGACTATTTGATTTTTGTTGATTTTATGAAATTCTCAGCTACCTACTAGTGTTGTGATTATTGTTGAGTAGGTAAAGAGGGTGATGCCACATCGGTAACCTCATACCCATGGTATAGTTAGTACCTACAATTGTAGGTACAGTCTACGATTGCAAACTTATTTTTATTTTTATTTAATATATATATTTTTTAAATTTTATTTTGATTTTTCAAAGGAAACTTTTACAATAAAAAAAAAACTACGAATTTTTTTAATAATGTTTTTGAAAAATGAATTATTCGTAGAAAAATAAAATTTATTATTTTTTTCGTACTATCACAATTATGATGACTTGGGGGGTCATACGGCTCCCTGGGCAGAAATTGTTTGCCTCACCAAACAACTGCTTCGATTTGGATGATTTGGCAGTCAATTTATGGGTTTTTGGCCCTTTTAGATGCAATGGTAGTGTCCTTTTTGGTTGAAAATGCTCTGAAATGGTAACTAGCTCCTAGGTTTGGCAAACACCTCCAATCTTCAAGACCTTGTAGATTTGGTCTCCAATGTCCAACTGAGACAAAACAAAAGGAAAATCTGACTATCTCAGACACTCTAGACACAATGGTGAGCTCTAATCTAATGCAACAAGCTCCCAAAATGAACCTAAAATATAAGGCCAAAAATGGAACCCCCCAGAATTTGGTATTTCTATGAAGAAAATACAAGATTGCACTCAAGATCTCTCCAAAATGATAATCCGAAGGCACTCCAATAGCTTTGATACCATGTAAGAATTAGCTTTGAATGTAGCCACGCAGGCTCTAAAGGCCTAATAGAAAGCACAAGCATAAGAGAGATAGAAACAATATGACAAGAATGAATTGTATTCTTCCAATAATGCAAATACATTGTATGAAATTACATAGGAGACCCGTTGGTTATATAGCCAAGGTGAGAACATATAAGGGCATAAGATTATGACAAGTGTCATAATCTTATGACATGGGACAACTATGAAAAGCTATCACTCCACCTAAAGTGGAAAATTTATAATGTGATAATCACCACAAATGGTGGATCACCCACAAAAGGTGGATAGGTAATCAAATGATATGTCCACGAAAGGTGGAAGTGAAAAAGTCCACTTAAAGTTGAAATTCTCCAACTACCTCCTATATGGTCCCTAAGTAAACTTAAATAAGGTGTAATCATGACCTAGGACAAGGTACACCATATTTAATTACACCAACACATTTTCCTTAATTTCTGCTTCACGGGTTTAACACCTAGTTGTAATGGAAAATGATGTAATATTAGTTCAAGATCTAGTCCAGCATTGTCAACATATGAACATGCAAAGTTGATCTATCTTTTTGTGAAGAAGTTATAGAATTCAGGTTGCTTTTTTTTTGTCAAAGATATTGCAAAATACATTACCCGTGGATTATCTTCAGTGCCTATGTTGATCTCCAGAGATTCTTCAATTAACATTGGTGACTTTTCTTGAGCAATGGGGAGAATTTTCAACCCTCCATCCTTTGGTGCCTCAGGGAGGTTTTCTCCCTTGGATGCATCCTTTATTTTTAATTTTTCATTATCCAAAGGTGTCTTGGTTTTCACCTAAGCACTCATAATTTTTATTTATTTCATTGATTTACTTATTTTTTTTACTTTTTTGACTGGATGGGTGAAAAGACTCCCCAAAATAAGCCATGTTGTCCAATTCTATGTTAAATATAGCCTTATGCTCACCACTAGGTATGCCTTCTCATAGTCCCATGAACTTAGATATCGCTTCATCATTCTCAAAGGTATCTAAGATGGAAATGTCTTATTGATCCCAATTGATAAGCTAGGGATATACCAGGGTCATGTCATGATTAGAAGTATTAAAGGTAGAGGTTGATAGGGTGAGGATAGACCAATTCACATGGTCAAAAAAGTTTCTTACCAAATCCTCCTTATTCCTTTTCTTGGGAATAGGTAGATTTTGGGATGGACCCATGGTAACGGTTTGGTTTTATAAGAAAGTTTGTCAAGTTCCCACGAGATAGGATCAAGAGATTCACAATAGTAATATACTAGCCATTCTTCTTTTGTCAAAGATGTTTGAGGATAGGAATTAGGTGGATTTTGTGAAGGATTAAGCATTTGGTAAAGTTCCCCAAATATTTTATTAAGGTCCATGAAAGTGGTGGAGGAGAGGGAATCCCACTCATATTCATTAGAGGGGGGAATCGTAGTTGTATTGGTCAGGTGGCTCATTGGATGTATCGATATCTTCAAAAGAACTTACTTCCTCTTGTGATGGTGTTGAAGTACTAGGAACACCAATCTTAATTGGTTGAAACCCAAGCCCTAGACCTTTTGGCTATTTAGAGACAATGATAGGTTTAGTCCTCCCATTTTGATGTAGTCCTAGGCCGCTATGTCTATCATATACTTTGTTTTGCATTATCATAAATTTTTTTCCATATTGATCTATAGGTATTTGAGTGGGAGAAGTATCTTCTTCATTCTCTTCTTTGTATAACTAACATCTTCTTGATCTGTAGATTCTCTACTTAGTTCCCCCATTTTGTAAAGGTCATTATAGGAGGGACATGTAACGTGACCATGGATTGTCTCCTATCTATTGCTGATATACCATATGATTTAGGAGGAACCAACTGGCTGATCCAATAAGATGCTTTCATATGATACTCTCCACAACCCTTATCTTGGATCTTGACCTTAGGAGTGGAAGGTGGTGTTTGGAAAGTAGATATTTTGGAAAGAGTGGATGGATCAATATACTTGAATGAGTTGGATGGTGAAGCCTTCTGATTAACAAGAACACATCATTGGGGTATTCTACATAGGATAGTATAATATTGGAAAGGATTGGTATCACCATCTATCATGATCTCGGTGCCATTGTATGGGAATTTAAGGAATTAATGGTAAGTGGAAGCCTAACGACCTTCATAGCATGTATCCATGGTCTTCCCAATAAAATATTATATGGAAGGAGGAGATCCAAGACTTGGAAGGTTCTATCCATCACCATAAAACCAATTTTGATGGGGAGCGTTACAACTCCTTTAGATGATTGTTCTTTGTCATCATATGCCTTAATGACAATTCTCTTAGTAGTGTCCACACATGCCTCTAAAAATCGTAATCCCTTAACTAGTTTAAAGGTGCAAATATTCAACCATGCTCCTCCATCTACCAAGACTCGTCTAACTTTAGTTTTATGAACAAGAACTCCGAGATGTAATTGGTCATTGCGGTCTATCTTCTTAGTTGAGTAGTCTTGTTCAGAGAAGGTAGCATGATGAGAGTTGGTTAGGTAGCCTAACATCTCTTGCAAATTATTGGCATCTAGGTTAGTGGGGATGGTTGTTCTTTTCAAAGCTTATTCTAAGATGGCTTGATGATCAAGTGATATACTCAACAATTCCAAGATAGAAATTTGTGTTGGGGTATTCCCTAACTGGTCAAGTAAATTGTATTGAGACTTGCAGGACTATGGTTGTTGCTATGATGAAGGACCTTAGAGGGTTATCTTAGCTCATTGAGTGTTGACAACACATTCAAGATTTTTTTTTATGGTAGTAGTGTTGACATGTTCATTGGAAGCTCGAATGTGATTTATGATTGTGTAGTGGGTATAGTCATACTTGACATTAGCATAGTTGGCTGAATTATTGGTTTTATTTCTTGAACTAGAGCATTTTCCTTTTCCATGGTCATGTAATGGATCAGTAAAGAACTTTTGGTCATTTTTTGAGGATTTTTGTTTCTATCGATTAACTTTAACAGTTTCATTTTCAACAAGATCATGTACAATGTTCTTTAACTATCGATACTATGGTAGACTATATCTCTTAGTTTGGTGGAAATTGAAAAAAATTGTCATCCCACCAAGAGGGTTTAAATTGTCTAGGATCATATGTTTTGGCTTAGGAAGCTATATGACATTGTGTTGCAGCAGTTGTTTAAAGACTAATTCAATCAGTTCACCTAGGGCAATGAATTCATGTTTCTGAAACCTCCTTTGTGGTCATGGTTTTTGCATGTTTTGAACAAGATTGGAAGTTTGATTGACATTTTGGGTGTTTCATTAGAGCGGTTGTGTCCTCTAAGTGTAATTACTGGTCCTACATGAAGAGTCTTAGCATCGACAATGCCATCATTTGTTACATTCTTTTTTCGGGACCAAAATTTGTTCCTGTCATTAGGGACATGTTTTGAAAATTTGGATTCCTTTTTTAAATCTTCATTTCACCTTTTTCAATGAGAGACTTTTCAAGTATGATGCCATTTTCTACTAGTTCCAAAAAAGAAGTGAAATAGTGTACTCTTAGGTCACTTCTCAACTTTGAACTAAGGTTTTCTAGGAATATGGTGACCTTTTTCTTTTCAGGTATTTCAATAGGGCATCGACTAGCTAGACTCCTCCATCTTTGGAAGAAGGTGATAATGCTATATCCTTCATCTTATGTGGTGTGACATAAGGATTATATTGTGATTTCATTATCAATGTTAAAGGCTAAATGTTCAATAAATTTTTCAACAAGTTCACCCCATGACCTTATGCCATATGAAAGTTGAGAAAACCATTCAAGTGTTATTCCAACAAGGCTTCATGGAAAAATTATCATGAGATATGTGGGTTCATATGTGATGTCTATGAACATTATGGAAAATTCCCTTATATGTTCAATAGGATTACACTTCCCATTATACTTAGGAAACTTTGGTATAACATATCCATGTGGGAAGGGTGTCATGTATAACACTTTGTCATAGGGAAATGGACATAAGTCTTTTTTTTTAAAGTATTTTTTCTAGACATCACCATGTTGTCCATTTCTTGTTGAAGGGGTTGCATTTGTGTTTGTAGAACATCAACTTATGTTAGTGATATTTTGGTTGCATTGTTGGGGTCTATGTAACTATTTTGAAACCCAATCTTTTGTGATATATTTTGGTTCAATATAGGTATGTGTCCCATTTTTCAAACCCCTATTTCCTGAATGACACTCGTGAGGTTGATGTTTGGTATAATTTTTTTTGTGTTTATGCTAACCCTAGGCATTTTTCTTCTAGTATTGGTGGTGAAGGGATTTGATGATGATGATCCTATGTTAAAATTAAGGCCTTGTCTCATGCTCAATGTAACAAATGGTGATGCATCTATTGTTGGGGCACTTTGGGTAGGTACCCTAAATGGTATAGTTGTAGTTACTTGACAGATAGAAGTAGGAGATTTTATCATCTTTGTCCCTTGGGTAGTTGAAGTTTGCAATGTGTGAATGCCAAATATAGGAGGTAATGTGGCACCTTCCACTAATAATTTTGCTAGATATCATTGAGGATCTTGTGCCAAAAATTTATCTACAAAAGATGAAAATTTTGGATCTTAGACAATAGTGTCTATGTCCTCAACTAAAATGTGTCCTTATGGGTCTCTAGTGACAATTTTTTCCAATAAGATATTGTGAGGTCTTGATGTCCCTAATGGGGGGTTCGAAAATGGATGGAGAAAGTCCTATGGATTGGCCATTTCATTTTGTTTCCTTTTGGACCTTGTTTCAACCATGTAAGATATGCTCTAAATGTGAATGATGAAGAAATATGTCTATGAATTATTTTAGTCTATTTTTTTGGATTTTTTTGGATATAAGGAATGAATGATAATACAACTATGTTTTTGGTCTTTTTTGGAAAATAAGGGATGTTAAATGTTGATTAATGTTTAAAATGATGGTGTTCTAAAATTACTTTTTCTAAGTATGCTAAAGTGTAGTCAAATTTGGGAGGTTTGAGAAGAGGTTACCAGCTATGTAAAGTTTTGCTAAGGCTTCAATTTAGTTTGTCAAATGACCTTTTGTAAGAGACAAAGTGGGTTCCCAAACTGGATTGACAAGCTAGAAAGGACTCACCAAAATGAAAAAGGATAATTGGTAGGACAAATGACTTGGTTCTATGATAATTTTCATTGAAGGAAAGGTTTATCCAAAGCATGGAAAGTTGGCCTATTTTAGAATCTGCAAAGGTGACTATCCTAAAAAATTCTAACTGATCTAAAGGTAACGAGGAGTCTAAAATTTAATTAGGGTTTACAAGTAGTATGTCTACTACTCTGGCTAAATGATACTAAAAGATGCAATGATGAAAAGTGTGAGAAACCATTTAGGGTTTATGTTCAAAGATTATTGTGAAATGATAATCAGAGAGAAGTTTTGATTATGTGACCTCATGCTGTGGTAGTGAATTTTTTTTTTCTAATTCTCAAGCAATTGTAGTTTAGATCTAGCAGATGTGTTGTTTGACAAATGGTTACGGTTTTCGGTATCAGATGTGGTTCATAGTAGAAGGTGTGGTTCTTAGTAATAGATGTGTTTTATAATGGTAGATGAGGTTTTCACTAGTAGTTGCAATTTATAATAGAAAATATGGTTCATATTGGTAGATGTGGTTCATACTATACGATGCAGTTCACTATAAATAGGATCTGATTTTTGTGTAATTTTTGGAAAAGTTTGTAGGTTTGTTTTAGTTTGAATCTAATAAAATTTAGGAAAAACAAAACACAATCAAAAAACACTTTTTTTTGGTTTGGTTTTGATGTGAAAATATTTAAATTCGAAGAGACAAGTACGATCCTATGGTTGGACAAGATAATATTTGATGAGTTCCCATTTGGATTTCTCTAGTTGTGCTTATTCAAAGCAGATGATTAGAAGCTTGAACACACTAGCTCCCCCTTACATGACACTCACTTCTCAAGTTATCCAAGCTTTGAGTTCTCATGAATCTCCCATGAAAAATTGTTCATCTCTACTAAGAACTGCAAGTATGTGGGACAACTTCAAAGGTCCAACCTCCTATACCAGCAAATAGAGGGATTTTGATAATCTAAAAATAAATGGATTTTAATAAGGGAACTCATTCAGGTGTCTATACATGAGGCAATATTAACTTGTCTGTATAACACATCTGCACCTATAATGCTAAGTTTTCTAGTAGCATTCACATTTGTATACCGGTTAGGAGTAGCTTGGATTTAGCTCATTACCAGTTTGAGTCGCCTTGGGGTGAGTACTTTTTACCACCAAGGCAGGCCTAGATCTAGAGTTAATAATGATTTCTCTTACACCTATGATCATAGCATTACGTAAGGGGAGAGGATAGGTTTGTTATTAAATCATATTCTAATCTAAATAGAGTAAGCACAATAAACAACTGTTTATTTTAAGAAGCAAATGAAGTATGATATAAGCTAATCAAACAATTTGTTTCAAAATCAATTCTTCAACAAATTTCCTACATCAAATTCATTAGTTGTTTCAATTTTAGCCTTGGAAAAATGAGAGTTGTAGCTTCTAGATCTTGGCCAAATAAAACTAGAAAATAAACATTAAATTATTCTTTACCACACGCTATCAAAAAATCATTAGTAATGATAAAATCCTAACCTATTGAATCAAAAATGTAGAAAACATGAATTACTTACATTTTTTTTTTTAAAAGACCAAAATGAGGTAGTTGCGTCATGGAATGATAGATGCGGTGCACAAGATGGATCAAATGGATTGCAGGAAAATCAATTGCATCTTATGGGTGATAGTTGTGGTGTGGTACAATAGATGTGGCTCCTGTTGTTGGTAGTTGCAGTAAAATAACTAGCAAATGCATCACTCTACCTTGGAAATTGTGTTGAATCGTATTGAAAACCTATGAAACATAGAAAATCATATGGAAATTGCAAAAAATATGTTCGTTCACGTCGGGTTCACTAGATGCAGCATAGGGAAATTTCACGGATTAGCAATACAAGCAATAAACTCAAACTAAACCTAAGCTAATAATCGAGAACAATGGAAAATTGTATAAACAATGCATACATGAATGATTTTACCAAACATCACATAATTCCATGAATAACCTCCATTATTCTTCTCCTTTTTTTTGTAGTATGATACTTTCCCTCAGATTTTAATTAAGCATGCAAGTGTGGCCTCATGACAAATGATAATAGAAAAACATTGAAGATTCTAAAGTTGCTTCCAAAACTCATAATATTTTGGGAGGATTAATAATGATAGAGGTAAATATAATTTATAGAAAATTAATTTTCGAATGACAAGCTCAGATTAAAAGATAAATTGACGATTAAGATTAAAACATGTGGCATGCATTAGGATTAGCGTTAAATTAGTGTAAGTGATAAAGCATAAATGTCGAGGATTAAATTAAATAATAATTTAATCTCTAGTGGAAACTAGTTGAGAAAGAAGAATAAAGATTGCATGAAATTGAAAAAAGTGATGAAGAAAAGAACTATTTGTTAGAGACAATCAGATAACTGGATGATCAAATTAGATCTAGGCATAAGTGATAAATGAAATATTGGATAACAAAGAGATTATCTAATAATAGAGGAATATGCTACGGATAAATCCTTTTATGAATTAAATAATGATTTAATTCAACATTTAAGATTTTGGGATTACATTAAATAAATAAAGATTTAATTAATTAAAGGGAGAAAAGGTTAAGGATAATTAAATAATCAAAGTGATTATTTAATTATAGTTGAAAGTTTGATAGGAATTAATTAAATAATTTAAAATGATTATTTAATAGAAGATAGATTTAATTAGCGATGTAATTAAATAAATAATATTTATTTAATTAATCAAGAAAGAATAAAGGTAAGAATGAATTAATTAAATAGTAAAATTTATTTAATTAATAGAGGACATACAAATTTATAAAATAATTAAATAATTAACATTACTTAATTATGAGAAATGAAGATGAAGAAGTTAACGGTTGTAGGTCTAGGACAATTTTTAGTATCTACAATTTTCCCCTCTTTGATACAACACTTATCGCATTATGTCAAAGAAAATCAAACAAAAATGTGCCCCGGTGAAAGGGAGAATGATGAAGAGATAGTGGTATGCCCCCTTGAGAGGATAGGTGGGTTTGAAGAACACGAGTGTGCTCTCGACAAGGATGAGAGAATTAGAAGATGGAGGAAAAAAGGATAGATGAACATGGATAAGGGTAGCGAAGATGCAAAAAAAGAAGATATGTTAGAATGAAAAAGATGAATAGTAGCATAGAAGACATGGATGTTAAAAGAATCTTAGAATCTTCAATACTTTACCAAATACATAATAGGCCTTTCATTAATCATCATTGGGCATTAAATGATGCAAACGTATAAAAAAATACCATGATATGAGATAGAACAAGGTGTGCAAGGTCATCCACCTATTAAAAATAGACAGTCACAGACAAGGAGTGTCCTAACTCATACTAAGGGAAAAATTGCCCCAGTATTTTTGTCAAGACAATCCACAAACAACAATCAAAGAAAATATGAGTCATGAGACATCATCGCTCCTCTAAATCCTTCATGGGACATCATCAAGGAAGCTAGTAACCTAACTTGAAGACAAAACCAAAAGACAATAGACAAATAGCAGTCAAAGAAAAAGAGTTCTGAGACATCCTTGCTTCTCTAAATCCTTCATGGGACATCCTTGAGAAAGCTAGTAACTGGACTTAAAGATAAATCTAAATGAAAATATAAGACAATAAAAGAAATAATGTCAACAACCAGTAAGAATATATACCAAAATTTGATATTTTTGTTGTTTAATTATTTGATAAAGCCTAATTTCTAGAATGACACATATCGTATAAGACATTCAGTCTAGTTTCGATCATGTTACCACCTATATAAGGCAATGATAAAGCCTAATTTTTCAAAGACACATTGTATGGGATATAAAGTTTGGTTTCAATCATGTGAACACATATAGAAGGCAATGATAAAGCCTGATTTTAGAAAGATGCATATCGTATAAGATGTTCAATCTGGTTTCGATAATGTGGCCACCTATATAAAGCCATTGTTGATTATTTTGGTGTTTTGAGTGTTTTGGAAATTTGTTTGGTTTGTCTTGTTGACCTTGTCTAACTTATTTTGACTGATATTATGAACCCTAAATGACTAACCTAGTGCAGCCTCAAGGGCTCATTGACTGATGGACTTGCCTATGTTATACATGTTGAGACCTCATAGTTCGATTAGACTTTGACTGACTAGATTGACTAAAAAATATTTTCTTTATTTGAGAATACTTTATGTGTGTGATAGTGAATGTGATGAACCCTAAAGGAATAACATAGTGTGGCCTCAAGGGCTCATTGATAGATGGGCTTCCCTATATTGTAAATGCAAAAACCTCATAGTTCAACATTGACTTTCTCTGATGGATAAAGAATGAGTCATGATTTTATTTGTTTGATATTTGAAAAACCTATAAAGACTGACCTAATGCCTTGAGGGCATATCAATAGATGGCCTTTCCTACATCTATTCATAGAGGCAACGTAGTTTGACATGATGATGACTGTTTGACATAACTGACTTTGACTTTGTTTTTGGGATTTTTGAAAGATATCTAAATGTTTTTTGATTTTGACATGGTTTGAATTTTTTTATCTTTTTGGAATGTTTTGATGTTTTTGGATTTATTTATTTATTTACTTTTTCAGGACATTTTCCAAACTCAGAATAGCAAGCGTAAGATCGAAATGGTATAGGTAAAGTATTTTCCCCCAATTGGGTATAATACCAATAAGATGGAATGGGGATGTGGAGTGTACTTGATGTCAATTATTACAAGATATGGAAAGGACAACCATTTATTATGGGTGTAATGATAGGGAAATCAAATTGGAATGATGGTAGATAGAGGAGAAAATTTGACTACACATGGCACTTGTTTGCCAGGTTTTCACCATGGTACTTATCCAAAGCACCACATAAGTGGTTTTCACTATTGGATGAATTATTTCTCTTTACTATTTTGTTGATTTTTAAATTTTTTTGGTGTTGAAAAGATGCTTGTTTGCCAGGTTTTCATCAAGGTAACTATTTTTTTAATCTATTTTTTGTGTTTATTCATGATTAAGATAGTTCTCAAAAGCTATGTATAGAACTTTTTTGGATGAAGACTATTCATTGGGTCTGACAATGGTTCTCCTTCAAGTGTGGAAAGTTGGTATGCTCCTGATCTAAAGGATTTCGTGACAATGTAAGGCCCTAACTAGTTTTGTACAAACTTTCTTGTTTTTTCTCTTTCTACTTGATTCTTAGGATTTTCCATTAAGACTAGGTCACCAATACCAAAATTTTGACTCAAGACTTTCCTCTTATAGCTACAATGAAGATGGTTTTGATATGCTTGGAGGTGATCTAGTGCATTTTGTCTTTTTTTGTCCAAGAACTATAGTTCATGTAGTCTTGACACAAGGTACTCTCCATCATTGATATGCCCTTTCAAAGATACCCTTAGGGAAGGAATTTTGACCTCTACAGGCAAGATGGCCTCAGAACCAAATACCAAGGAATATGGAGTGGCATCAATGGGAGTGTGGATTCTTGTGTGGTAAACCCATAGGGTAGGGTTAAGCTGTAAATGCCAGTCAGGACTAACATCATTGATAGTCCTTTTAAGGATTCTGAGGATTGTTTTGTTAGATGCCTTAGCTTGGCCATTACCTAGTGGGTAATATGGAGTTGAAAAGTGGTGTTGGATATGGAATTATCACAAAAGGTGATGGAATTATTGGTTTTTAAATGGACAACCATTATCCATGATTATGGATTGAGGAACACCATACCAAAAAATGATGTAGTTAAGAATAAACTTAGAATTTTTTATGTCGATAATGTAGATCATAGGAATGGCTTCACTTCACTTAGTAAAGTATTTAGTCACAATATTGATGAGTTTATGACCGTTGGAGGATGTAAGATGTATCTTAATGATGAGGTCAAGTACTTATTGGGAAAAGGGCCATGGTGAAGCTATTGGATGGAGCTCTTGTGTTGGTGCATGTATCAAGTCTCTATGAATATGGCACTGCCGACATTTATTGACAAAGACATACGAGTCCTTTTCCATCGTCGGCCAATAAATAGCCCAATCTCATAATATTTTTAGTTAAGGTGGGACCACTGAGTGTGATCGACATATACCCTCATGTAACCCATGTAAGGTTGCATGTGCTTCTTCAGTATCAAGACATCTTAACAAGGTGTTTTCTAGGGCACGTTTATAAAGGGTATCTCCTTTGATGATATACTTGGAAGACTTACAAATAAATGTACTATGTTGGTTTTTTGAGAGGTATAGGGGTAGGTTTTGGGAACAAAGCTAGTCATATATGTCTTTATACCATGGGGAATTTGGACCAACAAGTTCACACACCATCTTAGAATCTGGGATGTCAAAGGCAAGGACCAAAAGCTATTCTACCAAAAACTCAATTTTAGGAATATTGCTAGGTATGTCCTAGAGTGAACCAATGATTTCCATGGTGTTTATTGCCCTATTCTAACTATGGGGTATTTGATGAAAGATTATCTTGTCAAAATATTCTTTAAAGTTATCTACCATTCGCTTGTATGGGGCAAGATTTTCATCTTTCGTTTGATAGTCATCATTAATTTGGTGGACTACCAGTTGAGAATCTCCATAAACTTATAGGTGCTTAATCTTCCATTTTATTGTCATTTGTAATCTTTTTACATGAACCTCATACTTTGCTATATTATTGGTGGATGGAAAATCAATTCTAAATGACTTAGGAATAGTGTCGCCATGTCCTGTGATGAACAATATGTTGGCTCCAAAACCATGATTTGTATGGGACCCATCAAATTATAACTTCCATGTCATTCCTATGTCAAGAGTAAAGATGAATTCATTAGGAAAATATAACACTAGAGGATGATCTACCTTAATTGGTTCATCTTTCAGCTAGTCAACAATAACTTGTCCTTTTATAGATTTTCTTTCTACATAATGGATATCATATTCATTGAGCACGATTACAATTTTATCTAGGCCTCCTATTAATATTGCTTTAATAAGGAGATATTTCAAAGGATCTATCTTTGTGACCAACATTTTTTGGTGATTTAACATGTAGTAACTAAGTTTTTGAGTATTGAAAAGTACTACAAGATAAGCACATTCTATGTGACTATAATTTAAATCATATCCTTGTGCACCAAAATATGACTGATATAATAGACTTCCCTTTCATGGCTTTCATTATCATTTTGCGTAAGTAAGGCTCCTAGCGTTGATGTGGTTGCTAAAATGTAGAGTATCAAAGGTCGACCCTCAATAGGTGGCATTAACACTACTAGCGTAAGTAGGTAATCCTTGATCTATTGAAAAGCTTCTTGGGATTTACATGTCCATACAAATGGCACCCCTTCTCTGAGTAGATGCTAGAAGGGGTGTATTTTATCTGCTAACTACACTATGAATCATTTGATAGATTTCAACCTCCCTTGTAGTGTTCATAGTTGACTTATATTGGTTGGTGGAGGCATTTCCATTATAGCTTTCACTTTTGCTAGGTCCACTTCAATGCCTCATCTAGAAATAATGTATCTTATAAATTTTCCTAATTTCATCTCAAATACACATTTTTTTGGATTTATCCCCACTTTGTATTCTTCTAGTCTTTGAAATATATTATCTAGGACCTATAAGTGATTAGACCTTGTCAATCATTTAGCTATCAAATCATCTACATATTCTTTCATGAGGGTGTGTATGAGATCATGGAAAATGGTTGTCATGGTGCATTGGTATGTGGCTCCAAATTTTTTAAGTCCAAAAGGCATGGCATCCCAACAATAAGTTCCCCATGTCAAGTAAAAGTTGTCTTATGTTTGTATTTAGGTGTGATTCTTATTTGATTGTATCTTAAGAAACCATCCACAATGGATAACATTTCATATCCTACTATTGTGTCCACAATCATGTCAATATTTGGTAGAGGAAAGTCATCCTTAGGACATGCTATGTTTATATCTCAAAAGTCTATAAAAATGTGGATTCCCCCTATTGGTTTCATTACTGGTAAAAGATTGGAAATCCATTCTACATAGTCAATTGATATGATAAACCTAACATCCAATAGTTTGTTTAGTTCAACTTTGAATAATAATGCAATTTGCAGGTGCACTTCCCTTAGTTTTTGCTTCATGGGTTTAAAACCTGGTTGTAAAGGAAAATGATGTAATACCACTTTAGGATCTAGTCTAGGAATGTTGGCATATGATGATGCAAAGTTGATCTATCTTTTTGTGAAGAAGTTACAAAATTCAAGTTGCTCTGTTTCTATCAAAGATGCTGCAAAAAGATTACCCAAGGATTATCTACAGTGCCTATGTTGATCTCCACAGATTCTTCAACTAACATTGGTGACTTTTCTTGAGCAATGAGAAGAATGTTCAACCCTCCATCCTTTGGTTCGTTGGAGAGGTTTTCACCCTTGGATGCATCCTTTGATATTAATTTTTCATTGTCCAAAAGCACCTTTCAGTTTTCACCTAAGGACTCGTCATTTTTATTTTTTTATTATTTTTCTTATTATTTTTACTTTTACGACTAGAGGGGTGAATACACTCCCCAAAATAGGCCATGTTTTCCAAGTATATGGGAAATTTATCCTTATGGTCACCACTAGTTATGCCTTATTGTAGTCTCATGAACTCATCTATTGCTTTGTCTTTCTCCAAGGTATCTAAGATAGGGATTTCTTGTTGATCTCAATTGATAAGCTTTGGATATATGAGATTCATTCCATAATCATAAGTATCAAAGGTAGACACTGATATGGTGAGGATAGATCTATTGAGATGGTCACAAAAGTTTCTTACCAAATCCTCCTTTGTCTTTTTCTTTGTTATAGATAGATTCTGGGATGGACTCGTGGTAACGGTTTGGTTATCAAAAGAGGGTTCATCGAGTTCCCACAAGATAGGATCAAGAGATTCCCAATATGAATGTTTAAGCCATTATTCTTTTATCAGAGATGTTTGAGGATAGGAATTAGGTGGATTTTGTGAAGGATTAAGCATTTGGTCAAGTTCCCCAAATAGTTTATCAAGGTCCATGAAAGTGATGGAGGAGAGGGAATCTCACTCATATTCATTAGAGTTGGGGGAATCATAGTTGTATTGGTCAGATGGCTCATTGGATGTCTCAATATCTTCAAAAGCACTTACTTCCTCTTGTGATGGTTTTGAGGTACTAGGAACACCAATATTAATCGGTTGAAACCCAAGCCCTATACCTTTTGGCCATTTAGAGATAATGATAGGTTCATTCCTCCCATTCTAATGTAGTCCTAGCCCGCTATGTCTATCATATCCTTTGTTTTGCATTTTCATAAAACATTTTCCCTATTGATCTATAGGTATTTGAGCGGGCGAAGGAGGTTCTCTATTGTCTTCTTTGTATAACTAAGAGGTAACATTTTCTTGATTTGTAGCTTCTCTACTTAGTTCCCACCATTTTGTAAAGGTCATTATGGGAGGGATGTGGAACATGGATATGAATTATCTCCTACATTCTATTGGTATACCATATGATTTAGGCGGAATGATCTAGCTGATACAATAAAATTCTTTCATGTGATACTCTCCACAAAACTTATCTTGGATCTCAACCGTAGGAGTGGAAGGTGGTGATTGGGAAGTAGATATTTTAGAAAGAGTGGATGGATTTATGTACTAGGATGATTTGGATGATGAAGCCTCTTGAATAACAAGGACCTGCCATTGGGGTATTCCACATAGGCTAGTACAATATTGGAAAGGATCAGGATCACAATCTATTATGATCTCAGTACCATTGTATTTAAGGCATTGATGGTAAGTGGAATGGATGACCTTCATAATATGTCTCCATGGTCTGCCCAGTAAAATATTATATTGAATAATGAGATACAAGACTTGAAGATGGAATCCATCACTATAGGACCGGTTCTGATGGAGAGTGTTACAACTCCTTTAGATGATCATTGTTCGTCATCATATTTTTTAATCGAAATGCTCTTAGTAGCATCCCCACATGCCTTTGAGAAGCCTAACGCCTTAACCAGTTTCAATGTGAAAAGATTCAACCTTGCTCCTCCATCTCCCAAGACTCGTCTAACTTTATTTTTATAAACAAGAAGTTTGAGATGCAATGGGTCATTTTGGTCTATCTTCTCAATTGAGTAGTCTTGTTTAGAGAAGGTAGCATGATGAGAGTTGGTTGGGTAGGCTAACATCTCTTGGAAATGATTGAAATATAGGTTGGTGTGGATGGTCATGCTTTGCAAAGCTTTATCTAATATGGCTTGATGATTAGGTGATATACTCAACAGTTCCAAGATAGAAATTTGAATTGGGGTCTTCCCTAACTGGTCAAGTAAATTGTATCGAGACTTGGAGGACTATGGTTGTTTTTGTGATGGAGGACCTTGGAGGGTTATCTTTGGTAATTTTTGATAGCACATTTGAGAGTTTTCTTTCTGATAATAGTGTTGACATGTTCATCAACAACTCAAAAGTGATTTATGATTGTGTTGTGGGTATATTCATACTTGACATTAGCATGGTTGGCTGAATTATTGGTCCTTTTTCCTAAATTGGAGGATTTTCCTTTTCCATGGTCATGTAATGGATTAGTAAACACCTTGTGGTCACTATTTGAGGATGTTTGTTTATGTCCATTAACTTCAATAGTTTTTTTTTCAATGAGATCATATATAATGGTCTTAAACTATTGACACCATGGTAGACTATGTCACTTAGTTTGCTGGAAATCACAAAAGCATTGTCATCCCACCAAGAGGGTTTAAATTGACTAGGACCATAGTTTTTTGGCTCAAGAATTTGTATGGGATTGTGTTACAGTAGTTGTTTAAAGACTGATTCAATGAGCTCCCCTACAGGAGCGAATTTTTATTTTAGAAACCTCCTTTGTGGTGATGGTTGTTGCATATTTTGGACAAGATTGATAATTTGATTGACATTGTTGGGTGTGTCATTAGAGGGTTTGTGTCCTCTAATTGTAATGATTGGTCCTACATGTAGGGTCTTAGCATTGATAATGCCATCATTAGTTACATTCTTGTTTCATGACCAAAATTTATTCCTATCATTACGGACATGTTTTGAACATTTGGATTCTTATTTGATATGTTTATTTCACCTTTGTCAATGAGAGACTTTTCAAGTATGATATCATTTTCTATTAGTTCCACAAAAGAAGTGCAATAGTGTACTCTTAGGTCACTTCTCAATTTTGAATTAAGGTTTTCTAGGAATATGGTGACCTTTTTATTTTAAGGTATTTCAACAGGGCATCAACTAGCTAGACTCCTCCATCTTTGGAAGAAGGTGATAAAGTTATCTACTTCATCTTGTGTGGTGTGACATAAGGATGCTATTATGATTTTTTTGTCAATGTTAAAAGAGAAATGTTGAATAAAATTTTCAGAAAGTTCACCCCATGACCTTATGCTAGATGGAAGTTGAGAAAACCATTCAAGTACTATTCCAACGAGGCTTTGTGCAAAAAACCTCAAGAGATATGTGGGGTCATATGCGACATCTATGAAAATTGTGTAAAATCCCCTTATATGTTCAATAGGATTATGCTTCCCATTATACTTAGGAAAGTTCAGTATAACATATCCATGTGGGAAGGGTGTCATGTATAAAACTTTGTCAAAGGGAAATGGACATAATTATTTTACTGAAAAAGTCATTTTTCTAGACATCACCATGTTGTCCATTTGTTGTTGAAGGGCTTGCATTTTTGTTTGCAAAATATCTTGTGTTAGTGACATGTTGGTTGCATTGTTGCGGTCTATGTAAGTGTTTTGAAACCAATTTTTTTGTGATGTATTTTGGTTTAATATACGTATATGACCCATTTGTAAAACCCCTATTTGTGGAATGGCACTAGTGGTGTTGATGTTTGGTATGGCATTTTTCATGTTTATGCTAACTCTATGCCTTTCTATTCCAGTATTGGTGGTGAAGGGATTTGACAATGATGTTCCTATGTTAAAATTAATGCCTTGTGTCATGATTGATGTACCAAATGGTGATGTATGTATTATTGTGGAACTTTGGGTAGGTACTCCAAATGGTATAGTTGTAGTTTCTTGAGGGATAGAAAAAGTAGATGTCATCGTGTTTGTCCCTTGGGTAGCTAAAGTTTGCAATGTGGCACCTTCTACTAATAATTTTGATAGAAATTGTTGAAGATCTTGTGCAAAACATTCATCTATAAAAGATTCAAATTTTGGATCTTGAGCAGCAATGTCTATGTCTTCAACTAAAATGTGTCCTTGTGGGTCTCTAGTGACAAATTTTTCCAATAAGGTCTTGTGAGATCTTGATGTCCCTAATTGGGGTTTGAAAACTGATTGATAAAGTCCTATGGATCAGCTATTTCTTTTATTTTTTCCTTTTGGACCTTGTTTCAACCATGTAAGATATGCTCTAAATGTGGATGATGTAGAACTGTCTATGAATGCTTTTAGTCTATGTTTTTGGATTTTTTTGGATATAAGGAATAAATGTTAATGTAACTATATTTCTGGTCTATTTGGGAAAATAAGGGATGTTAAATGTTGATTAATGTCTAAAATGATGGTGTTCTAAAATGACTATGTCTAAGTATGCTAAAGTATAGTCAACTTTGGGAGGTTTGAGAAGAGGTTACCAACCATGCAAATTTTATCCAAGGATTCAATTTAGTTTGTCAAAGGACCTTTTGAAAGAGACAAAGTGAGTTCCCAAATTGGACTGACAAGCTGGAAAAGACTCACCAAAATAACAAAAGATAATTGGTAGGACAAATGACTTGGTTCTATGACAAATTTTGTTGAAGCAAAGGTTTATCCAAAGCATGGAAAGTTGGCCTATTTTACAATCTACAAAGGTGATTGGCCTGAAATTTTTTAACTAATCTGAAGTTAATGAGGACTCTAAAATGTAACTAGGGTTTGCAACTAGTATGTCTATTGCTATGGCTAAATGATACTAAAAGATGAAATGATGAAAAGTGTGAGAAAATATTTCTAGTTTATGTTCGAAGATTACTGTGAAAGGATAATCAAATATAGGTTTTGACTGTGTGACCTCGGGTTGTGATAATGAAATTTGTTTTACTGATTCTTAGGAAATTATAGTTTATATTTGGTGGATGTATCATTTGGCAGATGATTGTGGCTTTCAATATCTAATGCAGTTCATAGTAATAGGTGTCGTTCTCAATAAAAAATGTGATTTATAATAGTAGATGAGGTTTTCACTGGTAGTTGTGATTTATATTAGCAGATGCAATTCATTTTGGCGGATGTGGTTCACACTAGCATATGTGGTTTACTATAAATAGGATCTATTTTTTGTGTAATTTTTGGAAAATTTTGTAGGTTTGTTTCAGTTTGACTATGATCAAATTTTTGAAAAACAAAAGATAGTCAAAAAACACTTTGTTTCAATTTGGTTTTGATGTGGAATAATTTAAATTCAAATAGACAAGTGCAATCATATTGTTGGACAAGACAATATTTGATGAGTTCCCACTTCGATTTCTCTAGCTATGCTTATTCAGAGAAAATGATTAGAAGCTTGAACACATTGGCTCCCCCTTACATGACACACACTTATCAGGTCAGCCAAGCTTTGAATTCTCATAAATCTCCCATGAAAAAATCTTCATCTCTACTAAGAACCACAAGTATGTGGGACAACATGAAAGTTCTGACCTCCTGTACCAAAAAATTGAGGGATTTTGGTAATCTAAAAAAAGAAAGATTTTAATAAGGGCACCTGTTCAGATGGCTATACATGAGGCAAGATTAACTTTTCTATATAACACATCTACACCTATAATGGTAATTGTTCTAGTAGCATTCACATTTTTATATTGGTCTAGAGTAGCTTGGCTTTAACTCATTATCAGTTTGAGTCACCTTGGGGTAAATACTTTTTCCCACCAAGGCAAGCCCAAATCTAGAGTTAATAATAATTTCTCGTACACCTACGATCACATGAGTGCATAAGGAGAGAGGATACTTTTGTTATTAAATCAAATTCTAATCTAAATGGAGTAAGCATAGTAGATAGTTTTTTATTTTAAGCACCAAATGAAGTATGATCTAAGCTAATTATACAATCTATTTAAAAATCAATTCTTTGACAAATTTCCTGCATCAAATTCATTAGTAGTTTCAATTTTAGCCTTTGACAAACAAGAGTTGTAGCTTCTAGATCTTGGCCAAATGAAACTATAAAATAAACATTAAATTCCTCTTTTCCACACACTATCAACAAATTATCAGTAGCCATCTAAAATCCTAACATACTGAACCAAAAATGCATAAAACATGAATTACTTGCAATTTTTTTTTTTAAAACCCAAAACTAGGTAGTTGCATCATGGAATGACAAATGCGATGCACAAGATGGATTAGATGTGTTGTAGGAAAATGAATTGCATCTTATGGGATGTAAATTGTGTTGTGGTATGGCAACTGTGTCTTGTGTTGTTGGAAGTTGTGGTGAAATAATTGGCCGATGTGTCACTCTATCTTGGTGATTGTGTCAAATCATATTAAAAACCTACAAAACACCAAAAATCATATGAAAAGTTTAGAAAATATGTTTGTTCTTGTTGGGTTCACCAGATGTAGCATAGGGAAAATTCATGGATTAAAAATACAAGCAATAAGCTCAAACTAAACCTAAGCTAATAATCAAAAACAATGGAAAACTATATAAACAATACATAAATGAATGATTTTACCAAACATCTATAAAATTCCATAAATAACCTCCATTACTCTTCTCCATTTTGTTGTATTATGATATTTTTCCTTCAAATTTTAATTAAGCATGCATGTGTGGCCTCATGAAAAATGATAATCACAAAACATTGAAGATTCTAAAGGTTCTTTCAAAACTCATAATATTTCAAGAGGAGTAATAATGATAGAGGTAAATACAATTTATAGAAAATTGATTTTCAAATGATAGGATCGGATTGAAAGATAAATTGATGATTAAAATTAAAATATGTGACATGCATTAGGATTAGGTTGAAATTAGTGTAAGTGATAAAGCATAGATGGTGGGGATTAAATTAAATAATAATTTAATCTCTAGTGGAAACTATTTGAGATGGAAGAATAAAGATTACATGAAATTAATGAAGTGATGAAGAAAAGAAGACTATTCATTAGAGACAATTAGATAACTGAATGATCAAATTAGATCTAGACATAAGTGATAAACGACTAATTATATAATAAAGATATTATCTAGTTATAGAGAAATATGCTATGGATAAATCCTTTTATGAATTAATTAATGATTGAATTCAACATTCAAGATTTTGGGATTAAATTAAATAAATAATGATTTGTTTAATTAAAGGGAGAAAGGGTTAAGGATAATTAAATAATCAAAGTTATTATTTAATTATAGTTGAAATTGTGAGGAATTAATTAAATAATTTATTTAATAGAAGATAGATTTAATTAGCGACGTAATTAAATAAATAATATTTAATTAATTAATCAAGCAAGCAAAAAGGTAAGAATGAATT
>CM021105.1:249879890-249890242 GCA_007115665.2 Sequoiadendron giganteum
AGATCTCCTTACTTTTGAAGGTTCTCCATAATTCTATTCTCCCAGAGCTCTTTCTTGTGCTATTTGGTGAATAGTGAAGCCATATTTTCTAAGTGCCTCATCTACTCTTTTTCTCCTTACAGATTTGTTGTGCTCCAAATGAACTTCCAGGGTTTTTTCTACATATGTACCAATCCTGGGTTCATTGGCATATTTTGGAATTTTCAATAACAACTACACATAACCTTCAGCTTCATTCTCTATAATTTCATATTACTAGGTTTGAATCTAGATAGTCCTAGGTTCAACTGCTTCAACCATGCATTCATCAAAAGAAACATGGAATATGATGTCATTCTTGTATTTCTCTACAACTTTTCTTGGAATTATATCTCTTTCATTCATGATTTTCTTGAATACAACAAAGAATTCTATCAAAGCATTATTTGTGTTCTTAAAATCACCCAACTTATTCAAATGATCAAAAATTTGATGAGTAACTGGACAAGATGGGTCCCAAAACACTATTTCATCTTTTCTTGGAAGCCTTCTAAGGAAATAAAACAACAAACAAATAATCAATGAACCAAACTTAAAAGGATATTTCTTATCCTTTAACATTCTTGGGTTCTTAAACAACTATTTTCTAAGAAGCTCACATAAATCATAATCTGCACCATTTGCAGCCATGTCATAACCAGTGTATATTTTTGTAGCGGACATAGAATTCTTTCTATTAGTGAAGTGGATTTTATGTTCGATCATTATTGAAGTATACTTCACAATTGGATTAGTGATAGGCTTTGTTGTAAGAGACCTTTTATCATATGTTGCACTAGTGAGTTCCATCACCACTTCATTTTTCATTGTTTTCAACACTGGTACTAGTCTGGTATCATAGAGTCCGATGACTGCCTTGATCACATCCTTAGTTATCAAATGAGGTTTTTCAAACCATGAAAAATGATAATTCATTTTTCTAAGGATTGGTTTTAACATATTGATCATCCACAGTGGAACCAAAATTAGGAATGGAATTCCAACAGTCTAATTTCTTCACCACAATATTCAAATACTCAAGTTTCACCATGAAGTCATCTCCAATGAGTTCATTCAACCATATTTCTATCAATTTTCTATGATTAAATTCCTTAGACTTAACCCTAATTTACATTCAGGTATCCTTTGTAGGCATGATGTCATGAGGAATCGAAGAGAAGGCACTGATTGGTTCATCTTCAAAAACCTTCATTGAATAGTTCATGTAGGAGGGCCTAGGTCTTTATGATACTTTCATGACTAGAAGAGTTTCAATTTTCAACACACTGAGCTCTAATGAATTTAGAGATAGAATTTTCACAAGCTCACAATAGGATCACAAAATACCTATTCGTGAAGAACTGAAGCTAGGGTTTGCACAACTTACACTTTAAATCACTTTAAGGATGCTCCAAATCACTCTCCACTTCATTCGAATGCACAAGTGACTAAATTTTTTTTTACAATTTTACTTTATAGATAATTGTGATGCCCTAATTCACATTAAATGCAATGGAATTCAAAAAGTAACTAAAACCTTTTAGCTGTACTAAAAAACCCTAATATGCTTTGCAAGCGAGCATATATGCACTTTTTCTTCTGGATTATTTTTCATCACCTTCACTAATTGATTCCTTATAACATCTCCTCATGCCAAAGACTGACACACAATAAATTAGGGGGTTTAAATAATTTTTTTTTAAGGCTCCCCCTAAGACCATGCTAGGTCTCATTCTCAAAGGAATCATCTGCACCTGATGAGGGAAAAAACACATCTAAAGGTTTTGGCTCTTCTTTCTTTTTCCATATCTTGTTCATCTCCTATATAACCTGATCTTTGTCTATATTCTTCACAGGATCATTCTGCCTTATCGGAGTAGACTGCTTTCCCTTTTTTCTTCCATAAACCCTTGAAATATGTCCTAGTTTGTTACAATAGTAGTAGATTACTTTTGTATAATTTTTACGACTTCCATTAATCCTTAATCTCCACTAATTTTCTTTGTGTCCAAATTTGTTACAAGTATAGCAGTAGCCAAAAAAATATTGATTCACTCTACCTCCATTAAACCAATTCATCATATGAGTTCTACATTCACTTTCTCTATGTCAAATATTATTACATGCATAGCAGTGTCTGGAGAAGGAACCAAAAAACTGATTCATCCTACTTCTGCACTGAGTTGCTTTATGACCAAATTTATTACATGAAAAAAAAACACCATTAAAAGATGGATACCTTTGAGCATTTGGTTGTCTAATAGGTGGTATTCTTCTTGGATTTCTTCTCTGCTTTCCTTTACCTTGAGTATTTTTATTATTCACAGCTTTAGATTTTTCACCTACTTCTAATCCCAATCCACCTTTGTCTTTAGAGGGTTTCTATCCTAGAATTAGTTCATCAAGCCTCGTGGAGCTTGTCATGAAACTATCTTCACAAACTTATGCTTTTTCTAGATCTGATCTTAGGTTTGCCACTTCTTGTTCAATCCTAGATCACTCATCAAACTCTTTTTATAATACTGCATTCAAACACTCTTCAATATGATAACAAATTCATTTGCTTTTTTCAATTGCTCGCTGACTTCTCTATGTATCTCTTTGAATTTCTTTAATTTATCTTTCAATTTTTGGATGCATTCATTTGCTTCATCAAGATTTTCATTAGTTCTTCATTTTCAGCTTTATCAACGTCATCAAGGGCTATCTAGAGTTCTACTTTATCATCCATTTGTTCAATCTTAAAGATCTCCCTCAAGTTGTTAGACTTCTCTAGAGGAACCATACTCTGATGCCAATTGTTGAATACCTGGGATATTGAGAGGAGGGTGAATCAGTATCTTCTTACAATTATTGAGAAAATATCATCCAATTAATCCAATGCAAGTGATATTTAAGATAAGAAAAAGCATTAATAGAAAATGGAAACACACGACACATGAGCACTAATATTTTTATGTGGAAAACATAGAATAGGAGAAACCATGGTGAGGGTTAACTCCAATATACTATAACCGGTTATAAGATATTACAAAAGGTGGCTCACTACTAGGACTCACTATCCAAAAGAGAGGCTCACTACCTATGAAAGATATAGTAACAAAATGGCTTATAGCCAAAGAATGAACTGATGAAGATACACCTCACAAGTATAGATTTAGTTCCTTTGAATTTCAAGATATTTGCATGCCAACAGATCAATATTCACTCTTTTCACATCCACAGTCAATCTACCAACACTTGCATACTCAACATCCCATAAATTCATACTTTCGCTCTCTAAAATATCTTGTATATATATTTGACTTGTCCACAAGTACCAATCTAGTCGGCCCCAAGAAAATACAAAAAATTCTCAAAAAAATTCAAGCATGTAGCACACTACATCATGCTGAAATGGATTGCAAAAACTAAATTTAATCCATCATAACTTCAACCACTTATTAGGTTGGCTAGAGGTAGACCTAATAAGAAAAATGTAAACAATAAAAGTGATCCCAAAATTGCACACGAGCACTTGTCAGCATGAGATGTTGATCATGCATGCTTCCATCAACCAAAAATAATTTCCCAAGGCTGCGAGCAACAATGATTACTAGAGGGGAAATGTAGACCAAAATACTAGAGGATACTTCTATATACCGGTTTAGAATATCAAATCACTATTATCTTTGAACTTGCAGTTACAACTCATATATCATGATGACATCAATGACAAAAAAAGGTTGCATTAAGAGATGTTTTGTTCTTCATTCTTCCAACATAGCAATTGAAACACTTTGTAGAATACACTCTAGTTCTTGTTCTCTTCTGGCTAATGCATTGGGTGCACCCAAATCCTGGACTCGTCTTCTTTTTGCATAACCAGAACTAGCATGTTTTGATCCCTTAATAGTCGATCCTGCTAAAACTTGGCCTTTATCAACTGTAGCAAACCTTCTTTGGGACCATCGGTCTCTTTTTCCATTGCTTCGAGCATTGGTGAAGGACATGGCTTGTGAGTCCTTTTTCTTTGAGCCTCTTCTTTTTTCGGATTCCTAAGGTTGAGAAGTACAGTGCGGAAGTTGATTGTCTTAGATCTCATGACTTGTCTCTAGATTTCTATTATTGGTATTGGCCTTTTTGTCATAAGTGTCTTCGAAACTTTCATCATGTGGAGGAAACTCTCTGAGAAACTTATTGAGGCACCTCACCTCTTGTAAAAACCTCCAAAAATTTGTCTTCTTTCTTTTTGACCATCCCTTGTGCTTCAATTATGTGTCGAGGGATTTATGTGTCAGGAGATTCCTCTAATACTCCACTTGCAGTGTATAGAAACTCAACCACTTTGGTCAATTGATTGGTATGTGGGACAAGTCAATGTATACATTTTCCCTTTCTTGAGTCACATTCCTTCTTGACTCAAAATACTCTTGACTCTCATGTTTCAAAGTGAAGTGCTTTGTCAAATTGTCATGCCACATCTCATAGATGAGGACCAAGGTTAGGGATTCCAATAGGTTTGTAAGTTCACCCTCTGCCTTCCACTTCTCCAATGTCACCTGACAATTGGAAATTTAGAGGAGAAGTGGGTATAGCCTTGTCTTGTTTCTTTTGGTGCCATAGTCATTCTTAGTAAGGGTTTCCTGATGACATGCCTCTAAAAAAAGACTCCATCTATTACAAATCTAGGGAGTTTGAAAGTCTCTCCGATGAAACAATGGAATTTGGTAAACATGAAATCATCTCCTAGGAAATAATCCATTGGGATTAGTGGAGTTTTCATCCATTGTGAGACCCTAAGAGAAAAATGTCTCGTAGGACATGGCAACAAATCTTGAAATAATGGCCTTAGAAAATAGTCCACAAACCAATAGTAATTGTATGTTCTTGACAATACATAAGTCCACATAGAAACTAGATTATAGGAACCATTTACATCAAGCCTAGACACCAAAAAAATTCTGTCCAAAAACTCAAAATTTTGGTGCAAAATCAAGTGAACCAAGAAAGAAGAATAGCTGAATTTATACTCGGTATGATAGTTTCTCAATTTATCGAGAATGCCTTTCGCTACTGCATTAGAAAAATTAGGCCCATCTAGAAGGGATGGACTTCCTCATCATCATGAAGGTTGTAAATACAAGCCAACATTGAGAAGATAGTATATGTGTCTTTATTAAACTTTTTGCGTGCAAGAGGAAAAATAAATGACCTCTCACTAGTCATTCCTTTGTCTTGCCCTCATAAAAAATTTCCCTCTAGGTTGCTTCTTCTCAAAAAAATTCTATCTTTTTCTCATCAAACTATTCAGCTTCTAGAGTGGTAGAGATACACAACATATCTCATATGACTTTAGAAAAAATAATTACTTTGATCGTATTGCACATAATGGCTCCTTTCTGCTGGTTAAATATTTTGGCACATGCATCCACTAGCTTTGAGCATGGGTGTACGGTACGAAACATGAACTATGGAAGCCCATAATTCTAGAGCCGATATGTGAAATCCTTAGATGACCCATGATGTATCATTCTTTGGAATGCCCCTTCCCTAAGGTTTTTTGGGTTAGCCGCCAATTTTGGGTCAAAAATATTGTCGGCAACATCTTGCACCACCTCTCTCCCAATACGTCTATTTAGTTGTACCTTTTTATAAAATTTAAATGGTCACTCCTCAAGCACTGGGGTATTGGTGAATGATTTTTCCCCAAAGATATCAATGTAAATAGGCCTTTTAGATTAGTCTCCACCCTTCCTACTAGACATTGATGACTCCACTATGGTTGTTTTGAGAAGTTACAGAGAGTTTGTTTAATGAAAATGGCCACTTTCCTTTTGCTACTTAGAAAATTCTTCTTTTGGGTGTAGTTAATTCCATTTGAACATAAATGTGGTTAATCCTACACCATTACCACTAGTCTATTAAATTCTTCCACCAAGGTTATATGTGTGGATTTGAGATTTGTATCCCTCGGGAATGCCAAAAATGTTGCAGGAATAGAATTAGTACATTCTCCCCACCACCTCTTTTCACAAATAAGCTTGTTGCCTTAGAGAGCATGCTTTTAGCTATGAAAAATGTGCTTAAGTGATTCAAAGTACTTTTGAAAGGATGTGCCCATTTAATTTGTCAGAATTTAATGTGTTAATCCATGTCTTTTCACATAAGCAAGCTAGTTAGTGTTGATGATAGCAAATGACACATGCCAATGATCAGCCTATGTGAATATTTACTCCCAACACCAAAATTTATTTTTTAGGACCTTATGTTAGATCCTCCATATGATTTATCTCCTACCCTTTGACTACTTTAATTTTTTCTCTATTGCCATTCGGCTAAAAATAGATTTTCCATTGATTGGCTTCACATATACCTCCTTTCTATAAATAGCTATACCACCTTATTTCAATATTCATTTGAGAAAATAGCTCCTTAAGTTTAGCAATATTTTCTCTATATTTTAATTCTACCTTTTTCTCTACTACTTTTCCATAATATCGACTAGCCTAGGAACTCATTTGTCTACTACCACGAAGGCCACAATACACCTTCATAGGGGAGGTTACTATTGGCAAAATTAAATTTTTAGTGAAGAAATGTGACCACCTTGGTGTAATTGCATTCTGGTGGGAAGTCGGCTAGGACTACAATGAGGATGAGAACTAGATGAGAAGCAAGTGTAAAAAAATTTCTTGCTTTGTGGCCTCCCTCGTTGACTTGAATATCACCAAGCCCATGATAGTTGACTTGTGCTGCTAGATGTTTGGCACTTCACTGCTAGAAGGGCTTGGAAAAATTGTGCAAGTAGCTATCCCTGGTGTCAACATTCTAAGTACAATGGACCTCCATAACACATTGATCATAGGATAGGTGTGCCTTGGTTACCCTTTCTTATCGAATTCTGCACTATAGGCCTTAAGAGTCACCATTCGTTGTCTCTGCCACCAACCACCTATTTTCTATAGGAGTATGTTGTGGAACACATTCTTGGGCTCAACTAGAGTAAGCACTTTGAGTTTCTGGCATATAACTGTGTAGACTATAAATTGAGGTTCATGTAGTATTGTGTGTTGTTTTGGCTCCTTTCCCCTAACAAAGAAGAAGAAGAAGAAACTGACTACGAGTAGGTTTCCTACATAACCATGGCTGGAGGCCTAACTCTTCTTATTTTTTTCGTGTTGCCTCCATTTTTCTTCTTTTTACCTTGGGAGTCTTTTTGGGTTCGCTTGAGAGAGATTTAAGTTTAAATTTGAGCATCAAGCTATATTCTAATGTAATTTTTTATGAATATATATAATATAGTGCTTTTCTACCTCTTCAATGCTTTTCACATGGCTTATATTCAAAATTACAACATATTTACAAAAAAAATTACATATGGTACAAAACTGTTAAGTTTTTTAATTTAAATAGTGTATTTTAATGGAATAATTTTAGATAAATACCCTTCGCCAGTATATCCAAACTATTACCTTCCATATCCTCAAGCTCATACAACTTATTTTCTTTACATATGCTAATTCAGAAGGGTTACTTCCATAGCACTTCAAATCTCGTATGTTGTCCTAGTTTTGCAGTGCACTCATTGTACTTTAACAGTAGACTCCCTTCCTTGAAATTTGGGTTGGAGGACATTTTATCAAACCATCACTTAACCTGATAATCAGTTATGGAGACATTTTATATACTAGTTCATAAGGAAAGGCCTTCAAGATTTTATTTGGTATAATCCAATCCGCCGAAAGAGTAGCTCACAAGTGCTTGTGTTAATCCCTTTGTTGCTTTGACCGGATTTACTTGATTAACTTTATTAGGTTTTTGGTGGTCGACTTCGCTAGCCCATTTCCTTGTGGGTAGTAGTTTGATGAATTCTTAAGGTAAATCCCATTTATGATAGAAAAATATGATATCCCCAAGCCTACAAAATCCTAAGCATTGTAAGATATGATGGTTTTCATTGAACCAAATCTAGTTATCAACTCTTTAAGGAAGTTGACAATCTCCCCCTCTATAGCATTTTTCAGGGTGATGGCTTCCATCCACCTTCTAAAGTAATCGGTCACCATAAGGATCCACTTGTGGCCAACATCAAAAATAGGATTTATCATTCTAAAAAATCTAAACCCCATTGACCAAAGGGTTCTTTAGTTACAATTGGACTCAAGGGCAAGGTGAAATTCTTTAATTTTCCAACAAAGAATTGGCAATGAGTACACTTTTTCCCTAGATGGTGCGCTTCAAAAAATATAGAGGGTCGATAATATCCCACTTGCATTATTTTCAAGCTGGTAGTCTTGGCAAATAAATTTCCACCCTCAAGACTACTATGGAATTCATTAAGAACTATTTTTCCTATGGCTTATCTAAGCATCAAATCAAGACACCATCATAATTTCTTTTAAATAAAATTCCTTCAATCAATACATACTTAGTGCCCTGTAGTCAGTAGTATTGCCTTTTGTGGAATAAAAGGATGGTTGGGTACTACCCTTTTTGCATATATTGTGTTTGATTTTCAATCCAAGAATCATCAGACTCAAACTAATTTGAGTAGACTTGATCCATCTCCTTCTCTACTTCGAAACTCAATTCTTGTGCAATATACTTGCACATACCTATTCCTCGAACCAGCTTGGTTGGTCTAATGTCGACATCATACTCTAGGATCTTGGTCATCTAGTTCATCCTCTTCTCAATTATCTTTCCTTTGGTGATATACTCCTGCACACTAGGATGAGCAACAAGGATAGTGATTGTATTGGCTGGCACCAAGTTTCAAAACTTTCTTAGGCTTTTAACAATGGAAAAAGCATGATTTTCAACAAATTTATACTTGGTTTCATAACCCTTAAGAGTTCTTGAGTGAAATGTGATAGGATTCTCCCTATTATTCTCCTCATCCTTTTGAGTGAGTACATAAGCTATGCTATGCTGGCCACTGTATACATAGAGCAAACAATCTTTAGAAATTTTTGGATTAGCCAACACCAGAGTGGCAGAGATAGCTATCTTTATTTGATTAAAATCCTCTTTTCCTGTAGAGGTCCACTTAAACATTAGGTTCATCTTGAGTATCAGTGTGATAGGTCTCATAATGCCTACAAAGTCTAAAATGAACCGACTAAAAAAGTTGATGTTTCCTAAAAAAGATTGCATCCTTTTCTAATTCACTGGTAGGGGTAACTCCATTTTAGATCTCACCCTTTCAGGATCTATTTCTCTTCCCTCTTTGGATACTAGAAAACCAAGTAACTTACCTAGGGGTACTCCCAAAACACATTTCTTGGGATTTAAGGAAATCCCAACCCTTTGACACTTCTAGAAAACCTACTCTAGATGATCAAAATGATCATATTTTGACTTTGAAAAGATGTTAGATCATCCAGATATATTAAAATGATATGATTGATCAATCCTCTGAAAGCAATATCTATTGCTTGCTAAAAATTTGCACTAGCATTTGAAAGTATGAAGGGCATCTTTGCATATGTGAATGTTCCCCACTTGGTGGTAAACATTGTTTTATGTTGCTCACCTTCCTTCACATATACTTATTTATAGCCCAAGAAACCATCAAGAAATGAAAAAATCTTTGATCCGACCATGGTCTACAAGATTTTCTCCATTGATGGAAAATGGTCGTGGCCTTTCAAGGAAGCTTTATTAAGATCTCAGAAATCAACACAAAGCCTAATGACACCATTCTTCTTCTGAATCGATACTAGATTATTCACCTAGGTGGAGTACTTAATTGGATATATGATTCTTGACTTAATCAATTTGGTGAGTTCTTGTGCCATCGACACTTCAACCTTCAGATTGATTGGCCTTTTCTTCTGTCAGATGGGCTTTAATCCTTTAGACAATTCAATGGTATGTTGAATTATGCCCAGATCATACCCTCTAAGATCATCATAGGTCTAGGCTACAACTCTGTCATATCTAGAACATAGATCCTTTAGCCTTTCCTTATCTTCCCACAAAATATCCCTTCCAACTTTTAGCTTTTTGTCATTTCTGACATTGAACTCTTCATAATCCCTTGCATCTGTACTAAATCTTTGTTTTCTTTTTCTTACATCTTCATAGTCAAAAATATTTTTAAGGGAGATTAAACCTTGATGGAGCTTATTCCCCTTTAATTGGGGGTGATCCCACAAAGCTGGTTTACAATTTTTGAGAGGAACTAATTTTTGTTGAAATCATAAATTTTTAGAAAATATAATGATTTAAGCCTTTAAAAGTTCTATTTTAAGGATTCCAATTGAAAAGGGTTTGATCAAAACACCTTAGATCAAACCCCCTTGCATAGAACCTTGCTAGTTTTAAACCATACCTATAAATGAGTCTCC
>CM021105.1:249890955-249903427 GCA_007115665.2 Sequoiadendron giganteum
CTAGTTTGGCCAAAAATTGTAAACCACTATTGTGGGATCACCCTTGGATAACTTTCTCTTCAAGAGATTCTACTCTTGGCTATAAATATTTGGAAGCTCCTTCCGACTTCTGAATGAAGGCCAAAATCGGAGTTTCATCTTCAAATACTTGCCAATTTTGATCATTGTCTAGGATTGTTGGTTGGAAAATGAGTTGTACTACATTCTAATTTATTGTTGAATCAAGAATTGATTCAAATTTTGAGCCAATTGAATCCATCAGATCAACAACATGGTTTTGAGATCAAGGAATGAATTATACATTAAAATATTCAAATCTCACAATCAAATCCTATACTTGATGTCTATATGACTTCATTCTTATATTCTTCATAACCACTTGCCCATAGACCTGGCTCACAAAAAACTCATAATATTTGAATGCTTGCATCCTCTTTATTCCCATTCACACCACAAGAATTAGACTATGGACCAAGGCTTTGTATTCCACATCATTGTTTGAGCATGAGAACTAAAAATGATAGGCCTTGAGGGTCTTTGATCCTATTGGGGAGACTAGTCAGACTCCTACTCTATAACTGGCTTTTCATTTAGCACCATAAAAGGATAAGGTCCATAGATGGTTGTTTGTTGGATCGTCATATTCCTCCTGATTCTTTATCAATTTTGGGTAGACCTGATCATCATTGAAGATCGCATATGTGCCTAGTCCTATGGCATGAAATTTTTTGAATGGTATGGAGTCGATGAATTGGTTGAGGACCTCCTCTTCAGGAGTATAATCACTCATGTATTTATCACCCTCCAAAATTTCTACACAATATCCCTCCCCTTTCGAGAAAGAGGTATGTGTTGCTTCAAAACATAACACTACATTGTTCACTATGTATTCTAGATGCAAAGATTCAGACATGATTTTCATCTTTGTCCCATGCTTGGTTCTCAATATCAGATGGGTGAGAACTAATTGTTTGCCAAGCTTTGCACTGAAATCTCTTGAAAGAAGCATCCCAAAGACTATGGGAATTTCTATCACCACTACTTCTTGGGAGACTATTTGGCTTGGGCATTAGAAGAGGGTTAAAGATAGATCTTTTATTTTACCAATGGTTAAAACCTTCTTTCCATCCAATTGCATGATTTATTTCTCAAGGGGCTCATACTTAAGCTTCAAGGAATTGACCACTTGTTTTGGCATGATCGTTGTACTAGCTCTTGAATCAATCATATTATTATGCAATAGTTTATCTCCCACAATTAGTGTTAAAAAGAAGGGTGTGGGGTTTAGCTTCCCTACCTCTTTCTCTTTTGCATTATCCATGTCATTCGTATAATCTGCACCTTTCAAATCTAGAGAGTTTGATGTGGGTCCTTTATCTTTACTTTGGTCATATGACAAAATCGCATCCGTCTATAGTATTTTTTCTTCATTCTTCAATGCTTCCCGAAGCAATGTCTTTTGTTTAGGAATGGATATAACATCCCACATGGATACATTGGAAGGCTCCTTCTTCAATTGTTCCACCACATTGAGTGTCCCCACTGGCTGGACCTTGGGCTTAAATAGTGTTATATCTCTCATCTTTAGAGGGAATCAATCTATTGTGAATGGGCTTGACATCTTATCCAACTCCTTCACTGACAACGGTGAAATTTTTTTCTACTAAGTAGGTTAGCTAGTTACCTGTGGGGCCTAATTTTCTTGTAGTGGTGGTTCATGTGGCTGAGGATGAGGCATACCTTGATGCATGTATTCTCCCATGAGCCTTCTTTTGGATCTCATGTTGTAGTATGATTGAACTTGTTGAGAACTGGTTGTCAAAGGTTTATTTTTGAATACCACATCTTCTTCCTCCATCCATGAAAATAGTGCTTCATTAGGCACAATATCTAGCTGTTTATGCAATGAAATTTTGTGCATTTATCCTCTAAAGTGGAAATTTTCCATTTCGAGGGACTCATATCCTTCCACATTCGGAAGCATGGATTTGTTCCTTTGTTCCGCTATCTTCTATTGCATATTTCCCCTTAGACAATTTTGGGGCATGTGACTATCACTACATGAGAAGCACCATACATTCTCATCTTCTACCAAGTTGTTTTGGCCTAGGATTATTTCTTTACTTTGTCTATCCTTGATGATCTGTAGTGGCATGATGAACAAAAATATCTAGTTTACAAACATCACTTGTTGACATCCTTGAATCGAGGGTCCTTAGTACATGTTATAATGATAGGATGTCCTTCCTCCCTGATAGGTCTGAGTGGCTTGCTTCAGAGGTTCCACTTGCTTTTGCTTGATGATAACTAACTCATTAGAAAAATACCACATGAGTCTCTTCATATCGCTAATGTTTGTTGCTATAGAGGAAGAACCTAATGTACATGGATGCATGATGGGATACATGTACATGGTTTGTAGTTTGGTAGATCTTGCTTCTTCCCAAGGACTGCTAGATATTTCTACAAGTACAGGAATCAAAGGTCATGGTGGAAGTTTTCTCGCATTGATTAAACTATTCTCTATGTGCACAACCAACTCATATGGATTGGGTAAGATATCTCATCCCATAGAGGTTATCATCACCACATATTTTAATTAAAGGGCTTCATGTAGAACATAAACACCATCGTAACTTGAGGTCAGGAAGTCATAGGGATCCTATGCCAAGTTTTGTGAAACCTAGTGTTGAAGTCACTCATGACTTCTTGTGAGGCTCTTTTGATGGTGATTAATTGATGTAGAATCGAAGAACGATCTTCCTTCTTTGAAAATTTTTTTAACAAAATTTCTCCGAGTTGATCCCATGACTAGATAGAACTAGAGGTCAAAGATCAATACCAATATTTAGCCTTTCCTTTGAAAGAGGTTTCCAATAGTGTTAGAGAAATATTTTCTTTTGCTATATTATCTACCATACATACCTCCACTATATCTTGGAGGTGTTCGAAAGGGGTTTTGAAGTCCTCCCTGAAGAATTTTGGAATAGTCTTGAGAGGGTTAGCAGGTATGGAGGGCCATACATCTGGGGGCATAGGTGGTTGTAGCGGACAACCACTATCCTAGATTATGAAATTTCTAGGAGCAAGGGCAGGTACATGAGCCATGGAGAACAAATTCCTATGAATCGGGTAAACTAGTATTCTTATTTGGGAAATTCGGCCTACAGGCAGAGTAGATAAGGCTCTAGATTATGGTCTCTTACTCCTTGTTCTATTACTCTGTATAGGTGATAAATAACTTGTAAGTCTTCTTCTCCTAGGTACCAAAGAGGGTAATTGGGAGTACTAGAAATGGCCCTTTGAGGATCCTCTTGTTTGGATTTTGGGCATGAAACTTCTAGTTTCTTTCCTTGGCCTAATTTAAATAATATTTCAGACTTATAATCAGGCATTCGAAAAACTTGGGTCCCACCGAACATGCTAGAAAAAGAACTGTTGATCATGAAATCTTGTGCCTCTCTGATAGCCTTATGGTAAATTCAGCAAGTGGGGAAATAATTTGTACCTCACTAAATACCTTCAGAGTTTTTATAGAAAGTTGACTCTTCTCTAAGTTTGGGGAAAAGGGTAGAAGAAAATGTAAACATCAAACATGAAAAATGGCGATGCGCCAATTCTTTTACAAAATTTCAAAATCCAAATTCTCTTCTATGAATGATATATTAGACATTGAATGTCACAACCCTTCATTTTTGAGAAGAGAAAAAGCAACAAAGGCTAAATACAAGCACAATGTAGTCTTTCAAATCTCCATGTGGGAAGTTTTTGTTATGATTCAATCAAGCATAAAATTTCCAAGAGTTAACAAAAATACATTATAAAAGTTGCATAAACCCTTCCTCTTAATACAACATAACATGAAGAAATAATAACCCTTAAAGAAAATAGAAAAGTTCAAGGACATAATCCAATTTCAATAGGCTATTACTTTATCATATATGCTTACATAATGAAAATAAACTAATCAAACTATTCAAATTGAGCTTAAAACCATGTTTTATTCAGAACAAAAATATAAAGAAAGAACTTGACAAAGGCCATGGGTATGTGCAAGATCATCATGGAAAAATTAGGCCCTTAAGTGGCAAAAAATTTAGAAAAATCAAAGTTAGGCATCTTGACATAAAAATTTGAATAAGTTATCTATATTATTTCAAAAACATGTAAGAATAAAATTTGTAGAAAATTGAATGTAGTTTCTAAATTACTAGGTTTATTTACAAAAAAGTAAATCTATTTGATGAAAATTTGAAATTTCAATAGAGTAGTATTTAAATTTCAAGGAAAAAATAAGAAGTAGGTGTCTGTCTGACCACCCTAACCACATTAATACGATAATATTTTTTTATAATATTTTATATCTAAGTAGAGGAATCATGTCCCAATGTGATGCATATTTGTTTGTAATTTTTTTCGAAGTAAATAATTAATTTTAAAGATTTTATGACAACTTAAAAAAAATATAAAGACTCATATGCCTGACCATCTTAACTTGGTCAAAACTTCATGAAATTCAATTTTTTTTGTTTTTAATCTTATAGTATGCAAAGCATAAAATGTGACACATGTTTTGGATTCAAAAAATATAATATCATTTGAAATATATAGATGTTTTTCAATCAGCCTAAAAATCAACACTTTAGTCGTAATTGAATAGAAAATGAATAACAATTATTTATTAAATTCAAAGTAAAGAATAATTTAGACTGGTGGAAAGCTAAGAATCTCCTTTAAAAACCCTTTTCGTTTGATCAATTTTGGGTAAAAGAAATGTCATCAGCCACATACCCATCATATTGCCACTTTTTGGCCCATCATGATCCTGCACACACCCCCATATCATGCACAGTTTCAATATTTCTTCCAAATAAATCATACTTAAATATCAAATGAACTTTAAAACAAAGGTCGGATGCCAATCTGACAATAATTTCAGTTAAAACAATATAACATGCCAAAGAGAATCAGGGTTTTGCTAACTTCTAAAAAATACTCCTATAACTAAGGAAAACTAAAGAATTTATTTCCAAAAGGGAAAACTTTAGGAGCCCTTTCTTTCTATTGCCACCTCTAATTTATAGCCAAAAAGAGAGAGAAACTCCACCACCACCTAGAAGTAATTACTGTCAAATGTTTGCACCTTATAGCTCACAATCTGATTGTAGATCTTTAATAAAGTTGTGACAATATTTACTCATTAATTACCAGCTACTACATTAATTTACCTTAGATATTTAGCAAATATTTCCCTATGTAAACAGTCAGATCCTAAAAAACTAGCCTGGAAAAAGTCTTTTTGACCAATTATGTGGCTCAGTGGTGTTGACTCAAAGTTTCATCCTAAAAATAAAAGAAACTAGCATGCTCTGACAAAATTTAAAGAGAAGTCTCCTTAAAAGCACAACCTACTCACAACGAAGAGATGACATGTCAAGTGGGTAGTGATTTTTCAAATTTGTGAAAATCATCCTTGAGAAAATATCCACCAAGCTAATACATGTCCTAAATTTCTCCTTAAAGGAAAGTGATAAATAAAACCTGTGCAACCACCACATGGCACATTGCATGCCTTTGGAAACCAATTTTTCTTTTATGTGTAGATCATCCCGAAGCTAAAAAAGTACAAAGTCAAAAATCAAAAGAGACTAAGGAAAAATTTACTTTTAGCACCATTCACTAGACCTTCCCACACATACACACCACCACCATATTCACCTCCATCTTAAACCACAAGCAATGATCCTATCATTAACCACCTTTTACAGAGCCTTTCATCCATTCAACTTCATGTTTCCATAACAAATCAAAATCCAAATGGTCCACCTTGCTACTATCTCAAAAGAAACCCACTATCTTTGGCCATATTGAGAAACTTGGTGCCACAAGGTATAAAGATAAATAGATTTGACAAATATGGAGGAAAGGGGGATCTTTCTAATCGTTTTAATGCCTTTATTGCTTTTTGTAGTGACTTTATCCTTGAGGACAAAATTTTGGCTAAGCTTTTCCCCCAATCCTTAAAAGACATTACCTTGGAGTAGTGTTTTGTATTACTGAATAACTCAATTTTTTCATTCAATAAACTTTCTGAATCCTTTATTAACCATTTCCAAGTGCATATGGTTCGTAAAATGACATTAGTTGATTTGATGAGATGCAAGAAAAATGAGAATGAAAAAGTAAATAAGTTTATTTCATGTTACGAATCGCTTTATTGTAAAATCAGTGTGAAGATTCCTAAGTCTCACCTTCAAAATATTCTCATAGAAAATTTAAAAATTAAGATAAGAGATAAGCTTACCATGATGAAATTCCCTTCCTCCATGCACTTGTGCACTGCCCTTTGAGACTATCAAAATTTCATAGGTAGTTGTGAACCTAAATCCACCTCTACCTGTCCTCAAAAGTCCAAACCTTCAAACCAATACAATTACCAGCCTTTTAGAAGATAAAACAAAATTTTCCTTCAACTAAATCCTACCTCCCAACCTACCAAACAAGTTGATACCTAAGTAGCTGCTATAAAGGAGAGTAATCCTTATTTCTTTGGGGATCTGCAAAGGCAATTCACTCCCTTACGTGACACACTTCAATACATCATGACTCAATTAATAAACAAGAATATGATTGAATTACCTCATGTTCAACCTCTTCACACTATCAAGCCATTACCTACGAGCTTTAGACATAATTCCTATTGTGATTATCACCAATGAAAAGGACATGATACAAAAAATTGCAAGCATCTTAAACATATTGTGCAATAACTCATTGATTCCAATCATATCCAAATTGGAGGTGTGAATGACAAAGGCAATAAATCTGTAGCTCCTCCTAATCAAAACTTGCAAATCTTTACCAATCTCATGCCTAACCACAATATTTCATTTGTTAAGTCTAGTGTAAGTAAGCTTGATGTAATGAATGTCGACACAGATGATGATAACATAAGTAATAGTGAACAAAATCCTACGGATACTAATGAACAAATTCCTATTAATACAATGATAAGAGTGATTGATATCGAGCCTTGTAAATAGAAAACCAAAATTCCTATTGATAATACTTTCTATTCCAAAGAAACAACCAAACATGCACCTGATGGTCCTCTTTAAATAGCTGACAAAATCAATAACAAACCTACTCCTCGTATTTTAATTGATCCCATGTTTGCAGAGAATGTGATCACAAAAGAACTATTACATGTGCATGAACTTACTCAAGACCGATATGATAAACCGAAAGCACAAATTAAAACACATGATGGTTTTTCTCATGCTATAATGGATTCAATCACACTCCCTTTACAAATAGGATAGAAGAAATTAAATGTATCATTCTTTATCATCTCTAATTTAGATCAATTTCATGTGAAGCTAGACTACAAATGGCTTTGCTCCATGAATGTAGTCCCATTTGTTGTCCATAAGTACTTAGAGTTTCTAGTCAACAAACATCTATAGCTTTCAAATGGTATCACATATTTTGAATCCAAAATATGTGTCACATTCTATGCTTCACATACTATAGGATTAAAACATAAATAAATAAAATTCATGAAATTTTCACCAAGTTAAGGTGGTCAAACATACAAATTTTTATATTTTAAAAACGTTGTAATGAAAAAATAATAATTAATTATTTACTTGGAAAAAAATTACAAAAAAATATACATCACATCAGGTCATGATTCCTATACTTATATCTAAAATCTTATAAAAAAATATTATCATTTTATTGTGGTTAGGGTAGTTAGACAGACACCTACTTATTTTTTCCCTAAAATTTAAGTCCTATTGCATTGAAATTTAAAATTTTCACCAAATAGATTTTTATTTTTTTAAAATAAACCTAGTAGTTTAGAAACTACATTAAATTTTCTACAAGTTCTATTCTTACATATTTTTGAAATAATATAGATAACTTATTCAAATTTTTATGTCAAATTGCCTACCTCTGATTTTTTGAATTTTCATTGCCACTTAAGGGCCTATTTTTCCCATGATGATCCTACACATACCCACCCCATGAGGACTTCCTTTTCCTATCCTACCAAAAGCTCAAAGAAAAATGCATAGCCAAATTATCTCTTGAGAAATTTTCTCCACCCATGCTTGAAGCTTCACCACTTACAAAAAACAATGTTGAGCCTAAAGCCTTTCCAACAAACCAAGATCCATCCACCCAGATAAAATTTACCTTTTCCTACAAGAGACCAAGAGAAAACCAAAAAATCCTAATCCACCTCCTAAGAAAAATTATAAAGCCGAAGAGAAAGTGGTTGAACAACCTTCCATGGGTTTTTCCATTCTTACCTCATAAGAAGAAAATGAACCTATGGTTGAACAACCCACTCGTACACAAATGAAACTTGACAAGCATAATAAAATAAACCAAAATTCTAGAGAGTGTAGGTGTAGACATTGTGCTATTGCTCCAAAGATGAATGTGGAAAATAACATTTAAAATAAAAATCTGAACTTGATAGATGTAATAAACAATGAAGCTCCTCCATTACCATAAACAAAAAATCCTATGTCTCCAACTCAACAAGGGCCAATTCCTTCTATGGATATTATCATGTATCCTCCTATTGTGGTTTCCTTGGATGATGATGAAGAAATAACTAAAAGTCATGAACAAGTGCATAATGAATTGAGTTTTCTATTTTCCTCTTCTATGAGCTTAAATGATAACAACCATGATGATCCTCCTTGACCAAGTGATGCACCATGTGTTGAACCTAGTTATTATCCAAGTACAATACTTGATGTTGTCCCTCTAACTAGTGATCTGCATTTTGCATATATTGAATGATATTGGGAGGCGGATGACCTACTCTAGGTTGAATCACCTATGCTTTAGTAGTCTTTTTGCTTTCCTTTTTTCTTTATTTTGTGTGATTGCATGTGTGTAATGTGATCCCTTAATGTTTTTTTAATTGTTTCCTCTCTTTATGCATTCCTCTATTTGTACCTTCATTCTTCTATATGTTGTAATATTTTACCTTACCATTGATCTTTACCTTTCATTTTCATGTTTTTCTTGTGTTTTCCTTTTGGGGATGATGCAAGAAATTGAGACACCCTATGTCTCTTCCATAATGACCCAAAATATTTTCCTTATCTTTTTATTTTCTATTTCATTTTTGTCTTTTTTTTTCCTTTTGGGGATGACACAAGGCATCAAGACACCCTATGTCTCTTCCATGTTGACTCAAAAGGTTTTTATTTGTTTTCTCTCTCTTTGTGTCATTCTTCCAGTTCTATGTGCATTTGGGGAATGATGACAATTTCGACCTCTCTAATATTATTGCAGCAAAGACAAATACTAACCCCAAATCCATAGATCCCTTATGTGTTTCTAGGGGATAACCATCTTCTCTTTTCCTTTTTCATGTTTTCCCACTTTAAATTAATTTCTCATAGCATGGTGTTTAGAAATTTATTTAAAGTGGGGGCATACATTGGGACATTAATTTTGCATGATTTCATTTTCATTTTCTATGTTCCTTGATGTGTTTTTATCTTTTTTCATGACATTGGGAGTAATGTCCTTCAAGAATGTGATCTATCTTATCATATTACATTCCTCTTAGTGGTGATGGGACATACTACATTCCCTAAGGTGCAAATCTTGTATACCTTGATTGGTTCTCTCTTTGAGACATTAGGAACAATGCCCCCTAAGATTAAGACTTGACATGAACTAAGTGAAATCCCTTAGAACATACCTCTTTCTTGTTGTGTTTCATATTTGTATCTTATTAAAGTCATGGAGGTATGTCTTTGATATGGTTTCCTTGGGGCTCACATAGTGAACAACTAGCTTCACTAAACCTTATGAGCATGCATTTTTGTACCTTATTAAAGTCATGGAGGTATGACTTTGATATAGTTTTCTAGGGCTCACCTAGTGAACAACTAGCTTCACTAGCCCTTGTGAGTGTGTGTTTTCTTTGTGTCCTTATCATAGTCATGGGGGTATGACTTTCATATGGACCTCTTGGGGCTCACCTAGTGAAAAACTAGCTTCACTAGCTCATGTGAGCATGCACTTTGTTTGCATAGTGGACAATGTGTTCCACTTGTAAATTTTTTTGGAAAAATAGCCTAGAACTAATCCACAACACATTTAAAAACTAGTTGAAGCTTGATCTGTTGCATTTTTCTTTTTTTCTTTTTTCTTTTTCCTATCTTTGATGGTGTATGTTTGTGATCTGGTTATGGCTTCATATATCATCCATATGTGTGTTCCTTTGTGCCTATGCTTTTTTTCCATAGGATCTTGATCCTAGGGGCTTGAACACCCTCTTGGTTATTGTCATCCTATCTTACTACATTTGCACATTTGAACCCCTCTTGGTTGCATGGTTCACTACATTAGTGTGAGTTTGAAGCAAGTTCATCCCCTCACTAAAGTGGAGGCTAAATGTAGTGTATTAAAATGAATACCCTTTAATTTTCACACTTTTTTGGGTTTTCCTTGCTTTATTTATCTTTATTTATGTCTTAATTGGTCCTATTTTCCATCCACAAGTCTTATAAAATATATATTTTTATGGAAAATCTCAACAAACATCAATGGATAAATGATAATTTAATGATTCTAGTTGAGTGTACTTGATTCTTGGGTTAGGACTAAGTCACCACCTAGGGTGTATTTGTCCCCCCAAGGTCTTGGGACCCCCTTTTCAATGGAACCTTAATTGGGCCCCTTTTTGGAGTCTCTACCTCAAGTTTAAAGGACTTGGGACTAAGACACCACCTAGGACATCTTAGTCCCCATTAAGCTTGTTTCAGTATTTAATTTCAAATTCTAGTGGGATTTGACCTCCTTTATTTAATGATTTCATATGTTGGCTTGTTGTGGTGTAAGTTTGGGATATTAAACATGAATAATTATAAATACAAGGTTCATTCATTCATTTCCATCCTAGCAACTTGAGCATTCATTCCTAAGGTAATTTTAAGACATCAAGAGGAATTCTTCAAGAATTTTGAACCATCATCAAGATTCAAGCATCATATCAAGGAGATTATTTTATCATGTGTATTTTTCAAGGAAAGATTTATCAAGAATTCAAGCATTTCAAGATCTACATCCAAGCTAGCCATTTCACACAAGTTTGTAAATTTCACAACAAGGGTTTGGTGAGTTGTAACATTACATGTTGTTCATTCATCATTTCCCTCCATTTCATTTCATTTGAATGTTTAATTACCAACAAGGGGTTTGACCAAGGAAAACCCCCATTTACTAACAATGAACAAATTTTTCTCCTCTTGTGTGTTTTTAATTGTAGATTTAGGTTGAAGAATTGAAGATCATTTAGAGTGCAAAGTTGAAAAATTGAAAATTTGAATAAAATAGTTGTCATCTTCACATAAAGCCACCTACATGACATATTTGGAAGATTCAAATCCTGATATTTAAGAAGAAGGAAGTGTAGACCCTGGACCTCAAGATCACATTCAAAGATTTCAAAAAATTAGAATGGGACTAAGTCACCACCTAGGGTGCCTTAGTCCTCCTTAGGTCATTTTTCAAAAATTCCTTCAGATCAAGTTCTGACATTCGAAGACTCCATATTTTCCCCCAAAAAAAGCATTGGGACGAAGACAACAATAAGGGTGTCTTACTCCTCCATAGTACCTTTTGATATAATTTTTGCATTTCTAGAATCCTCATTGAATTTCTAGAACTTCCAAGTACACATACCCTATCTTGATGTTCCATAATTTCATTGTTTGCATCATTCGTTTAGCTTGCATTATGAGGTTTTATGAGTTGAATTCTTATTTGTCTTTTCCAAGATTTTTTCTGGTGGCAAACCCCTCCTAGGTCCTTCCTTGTTGAGAATTGACTCACCTTTGAGGTTGATAGTCAATCTAATTTGTGACCCTAGGACAATATAGAATTACCTAAGGAAGATAGGTGACACCCAAACCCCATTTTCTTTACAGTTCATAGAAAAAACCTCTTTCCTCAGTAAAAAGGATCAGAGAATCAATATAATTTACAAAATGAAGTAATGCCAAATTGACATTGACAAACCTTCAACCAATATCTTCGATCAATATGCACATTCTTCAAGCTCTCGTAACACAACTATGGAGGCTTAACATTGATATGATCAACCACATCTTCATGAATACACTCCGACATGAGATAGGTAATGACTTAGTATAGTAAATTCAGTTGTACTTATGTTATTTCATTTATGTTTTGTTGAATTCAGTGTTCTTAATCACATTTTGTGAGTGAATGAGCATAGATCTAGATTCTTTTTTTGACTAGATTAGTTTCTATTTCATTGCAATTATCTTGTGTACACTCTTAGATTTACCCCTCACACAAATATAAATTTAAATATTATAAATAAATGAGATAGGTTGAATCATATAAATATTGAAAAAAATCTAAATACAATATTTGGATATGTTTTGATGTAGGTTGACTAGAAGTC